>JALMQS010000030.1:10340914-10487961 GCA_024734495.1 Forficula auricularia | reverse complement strand
GAGCATCGCTCGGTGCCTCAGAGTACTATAGATAAAAGAGATATATTGGAGTATATAGAGTTATAGACAATAATTCGTCATTTAATATAATAAGATTATTTTTGCATATCTACTTTTATAGAGTGAAATAGTTTATCTTGTTCCTTTTAACTAGTTTTTATCATACTTCTTATTCATATGGATGCTGAAAAAGGAACAATTTTTTATTTTATTTTTATATAAATTCGTGTGTTATCTTATCCACAGATGACATTTTCAATGTTTTATATTTTAACAATAAACAACTCGGTCTATTTATACATATACATATTACATATATATGGTATCCATTCGCGGACACAAGATATACTCAATCATTCAATTTGTTGATGGCAACCAGATGGATCTAAAAACATTTTTTATATATTTTACTCTTTTTATTTTTTTATTTTTATATCTAAATGTTTCCCATGAATATTAAATTTAGATTATATTCAGCACAGCCTGAATCATTTATTTTTTTTATTTCTTCTTTGGCTAAATATTTTATTTTGAGAATTAAAATAATGAAAATAGTACGTTTTTCATAAATATATTATTATCTACTTGATAGAGTTTTTCTTTAGGAGACGGACTGGTATAAATATGCAATTGGATGTTGATGAAAGCAGTCCACGGTGGTTGTAAAAATAAGACTATAGAGGTTTTATTATTTTACATTTATTTGTTAAACCGACGTTTCGGAGATTTATTCTCTCCTTCTTCAGGGTAACAAAAAGTCAATGAAAGTAGTTCAAATCATAATTACTTTCGTCAGCAGCTGAAAGTAATTATGATTTGAACTACTTTCATTGACTTTTTGTTACCCTGAAGAAGGAGAGAATAAATCTCGAAACGTCGGTTTAGCTAAATAAATGTAAAATAATAAAAACCTCTATAATCTTATTTTTTTACAACCACCGTGGACTGCTTTCATCAACATCCAATTGCATTATTATCTACTCTTATTAAACGAGCAAAAATTGTATATTTATTTATATATATATATATATATATATATATATATATATATATATATTTATTTATTATTTATATATATTTGTTTGTATATATATTTGTATCTTAGTTCTATTTTGAAAACGGCTCTACCGATTTTGATGAAATTCACGTGTCAGGGGGTTTTTGGGGTGAAAATTCGATCTGTCACGGTCTCATCTTCGACAAAATTGTTTTTGATGGGTTTTTTCGTAATCAAATTAATTATTCTCAGGTAGACAAATCCCATTCTTAGGGTTTAAAAAAAAGGTTACTCTTTTCCTTTTGTATCCAGGCAGACAATGGGTTGGGTTAATCATTTTTTCTCAAAGGCCTTGAAGAAGTATTGTGATTGTGGATTTTAACATATTTTGTTCTCCCCTAAACGTTAGAAATTTTAATAAACGTATTATAATTGTTTTTATAATGAACTTTATTTATTTAATAGAATAAAAAATAATCAAGAATTTATTTAAAAATATATTTCGCATAAGCAGGTCTCAATTTTCTGAAAAAACAACACATTTTGATAGGTTTTATTTATTAACAATTGGATGAATAAAAATGAATCATATGGTTGAATCAAAACAGGTGCAGGAGGTGGGGTGCAGTGGTGGGGGACCCGGGGGTAGGGCGAGGTTTCGGGGGTGGGGTCAAGCGGGGTGGGGGTACAGTGGGCAATACTATATATATTTGTATTTTTTTTAATTTGAAAACGGCTCTCAAATAAAAATCGACATTTTTATCAGAATTTTAAATTAATTTAAAAATAATATTAAAATAAAGCTTTTAACTGAAGGAAGAATTTACTGAGCATCGCCCGGTGCCTCCAGGTACTTATTATTATATCAGCTGCGAAGCCCGCCTTCGGCGGACATCTTGCTGGTCAGGAAATTTTAAAATAATAAATTACCTAATTTTAATCAATTTTATTTGTCATGAATATAATTGGTTTTAAAATTAAAAATAAAAAATCAAGGCGGCGTCGTCGCGCATACCGATTATAACAAATAGGTATAGATAGATATACAGGGTGGGCCATCTATATGTGACCCATTTGTTTCTGAAATTAAAATTTAAATAAAAACGAATCGATTTTTTCTTTGCATTAGGCATTTATAGAGTCCGTGGCTTCAATTAAAAAATACAATAGAAAATTTGTCCTGTAGTTAGATTTTTAACGGGATCCAAAAAACAGCCCCGCGGTACGGGTTACCATTATTAATTAAGATGAAACATTGTTTGAATTGAAGCAAATTTAATCTAGTTTAAAAATATTTAGAGTGGTCTTTGTCGAAAACGTGGTCAAAATGGGAAAAAATCCATAAAAAGTGCAGGTTTTTGGGATATTCAACCCCCCAGGAACTGTACTAGCCTGAATATAGGCAATCGATTCGTCATCCTTGCTTCAAGGCTGCGTGAAATTCAGGCTCTCGTAATACACTTTTTTCATGCACGATTAGAATACTTGAACATACCCTGAATGATAAAGTAAAAAAAAAAAAAAAAATCACTTTAATTTTTGAATTAAATACATTTTTTTCAGATCAAAGAAACGTGGTCAAAATGGGAAAAAATCCAAAAAAGTGCGAGTTTTTGGGATATATATTAAACCCCCCAGGAAATGTACTAGCCTGAATATAGGCAATCTATTCGTCATCCCTGCTTCAAGGCTGCGTGAAATTCAGGCTCTCGTAATACACTTTTTTCATGCACGATTAGAATACTTGACCATACCCTGTATGATAAAGTAAAAAAAAAAAATTCACTTTAATTTTTGAATTAAATACATTTTTTGCAGATCAGAGCTTCAGTCTCACACGAGATTGTTGAAAATTCACCTCCGCAGGCACAGAAGGTATAAAGGATACCAAATTGCAATTTCTTATTCAAATATCCACAAGTAGAGGAAGGCTCTCTCTCTAGTGCTAGTGAATCGATATTTTGCCCTTCGGAAAATGCAAGCTTATA
Organism: Forficula auricularia; assembly: GCA_024734495.1. Classification (NCBI taxonomy): domain Eukaryota; kingdom Metazoa; phylum Arthropoda; class Insecta; order Dermaptera; family Forficulidae; genus Forficula; species Forficula auricularia. Next base: position 10,484,976 of record JALMQS010000030.1, on the reverse strand, counting down.
TATATATTTTGGGAAGTACCAGTTGATATATCATGCATAAATAAAATAAGGCCGAGCTCTCTGACAGACTCGCTAATGAATAATGTCACTCTCCCTCTAATAAATAATAATGTAATAAATTATATATTTAGGGATATTTTATTAAAATAGACAGACACAGCCATTGCAAATTAAATATAGATCATACTATATAATGAAAAAACAAATTCAAATCATTAGATTAGCAGATTACGAATGATTATTATTGATTTGGACATTATTATTAATTAATAACCAGGTAAAATTTGGAAAAACTAAAATGGAAATGAATCAGGTTGTAATAATCAATTTAAATGAAACTTTATTTAAATTGTAGCAAATCTAATCTAGTTTAAAAATGTATAGAATCGTCTTTGTCGAAAACATGCTCCTTCATGGTTAAAATGGAGAAAAATCGAAAACAGTATGAGTTTTAGGGATATTCAAAAGTGATCCCAAGGGCTGTATTTTGACAGTCGCTAGTACCGGTTCTACTGAACCCAAACAGATGAAATTTTTATAATTTTATGGGTAATATAAGGGGGCTTTAATTTATCTAATGAATATCTTTTTGATTTAATAAGCCGTTTTAGAGTTATTCAACAAAAACTGAAAAAAAACTCCGAAATTTTCTCACTCTTAGATTTATAGATATCCATGACGCTTTTGAGGATTCGGATCATATCCTGTCTGGAAAATGTAGGATATCTATAAATCTATGATTTTTTATTAAAAAAGTGGTCCAACTAAACGGTCAAGCCAACAAAATATCCTAGACAATGAGATAGAAATCAAGTTTTTAGGATGAGTGGTTTTCATTTCATGAATGAAAAACTGTGATTTTTTGCAAAATACTGCAAACGTCAACCTCATTGCGGCACGAATTACCATTATCCAATTAAAATGAAACTTTGTCTAAATTCTAGCAAATTTAATCTAGTTTAAAAATGTATAGAATGATCTTTGTCGAAAACGTTCTCCTTCATGGTCAAAATGGGAAAAAATCGGAAAAAGTACCAGTTTTAGGGATATTCAAAAGTGATCCCGGCGGTCGTTTTTTGACAAGGGCTAGTACCGGTTTTACTTAACCTAAATAGATGAAATTGTTATCATTTCACGCATAATTTAAAGAGCTTTAATTTATTGAATAAATGTCGTTTTGATTTGATAAGCCGTTTTAGATTTATTCAACAAAAACTGAAAAAACTCCAGAAATTTTCTCAATTTGAGGCGCGTAGAAAATTTCCACAACACAGATGATTTGGGAGAAAACTTAGGGAGTATTATTGGAGTACCAATAAAGGTATTCGAGCAATAAAATCTTTTACTGGGAATTATTTTCTGTTAAAATCATAATTTGCCTGGACTATTATTTATCAATTAAAAATAATTTTTAAAGCGGAAATTATTGAATTTGTTAAATTTGAAAAACTTTTTCAGGTAGGTATACCAAAAACAGAAATGAAATTTTTTGTAATTATAAATATATATTTTTTGAGTGAATACTGAATAGACTTAATATTTTAATTACTTATCTTCCCTATGAGGTTTAATAAGTCACAATTGTGAAAGTTATATTTTCACTATTTAGGACAAAGGAAATTGAAAGGAAATTAATTAAATTTTTCTTCTTTTTTCTCTTTATCTTGTTTGTTCTTTTAATTTAAATTTTTACAGATTGAGACAGTTTCAGCAACCATTCGTCGCCATCTTCAGTCTAAAATACATTGGTTGATTGACTTACTTTAACTTTTGTCACTTCATTTATTATAGTCAACAAAGTGCAAACGCACATGGCAATGTTTTCTATCTCTAATGAATAATTAAAACCCTCTTCTAATTTGAGCTCTCAATGGATGTTCATTGTTTTGGCGCTGGACAAACCAAATTCCCCTTACCTGATTCCTGCAATGAAAATACTAAGGAATACTGAATTACAGAAATAGGTAAAACTATATAATTATATTATAATTGTAACTCACACAAAAAACAACAAAAATAAATAATAGATGTGAGTCTTGTTGAGAGAGGGGTGTTAACTAAATTGTCTTCTTTTAGAGATGAAATGTGATTCACAGAACTATTTTTTGTATTTTAGACTGAAGATGGCGACGAATGGTTGCTGAAACTGTCTCAATCTGTAAAAATTTAAATTAAAAGAACAAACAAGATAAAGAGAAAAAAGAAGAAAATTTAATTAAATTCCTTTCAATTTCCTTTGTCCTAAATAGTGAAAATATAACTTTCACAATTGTGACTTATTAAACCTCATAGGGAAGATAAGTAATTATAAATATATTGTTTTTTAAATGTATTTAGTGTAGCCTATGTTTGCTGTGACTAATCGAACTAACACACACCCTTTTCTTTATCGCTAAAAAATACCCTTAAAAATTTTATCGCTGAATCTGATTTATTTAAAAAGCATTAGGAAGTCAAACGTGAATCATGAATACTGGTCTCAATTAGTATCTACCTACTAAAACATAAAAGAAATTTCTAAAAAAGCAAAATGGCGTATAATTTGGAGTGAAATGCCTCTTATATTTAAGAACGAGCTTCGAGGGCGTGCCTTAGGCACGCCCTCGAAGCTCGGCCCTCCAGGCTGGTGCCCTGGCGGGCAGCGTCTCGGTCCAAAAATGTTATTCCTCTTAAAAAACCACACTCCAAATGTATACCCGTAAACTACCGAAAATACATCGTCTCTTAAAAGTTTCGCATCTTTAATTTTTTGAGTGGCGAGGGGGGGGGGGACAATTATCAATATATTTAATGTTTCTTAATTTAAAATGAATTGGAGTCTTTGATTTCAAAATTCGAATATATATATTTCAAATTTGCCTGGTTAATGAAAATCGATTGGAGCCATCATGCATCAGTTTAAAATCCGAGCTGAGAATTATATTTCAAATTTGCCTCGTTAATTAATATATATTTAATGTTTCTTAATTTAAAATCTATTGGTGTATTTTCATTCGAGTTCAAATGAATACAATATTATCTAGACACAAAGTCAAAATCAAAAATATATAGTTTTAGTAAAAGAAATCAAGATATAAATATTAATGTGACATTGGTCTAGTGGTTAGAGCTGATGACCATAGTTCAAGAGTTCGTCGGTTCGATTCTAGGCAAGAGAGTAATTTTTTTAGAGAAATTTCTCTAAGCGTTGTTACAAATTAATCTAGATAAATATATATAGTATATTTGGTATAGATATATTTTTTTAATCAAGCAGAAGACAACCTAATTGAATCGTTTTCATGAATCAACAACTTTGCTACTCTTAGTAAAACAAAATCTTATTACTTTAAATGAATTTGATCATTTAGGACATTTAGGCGAGATTTGTAATACCTAGATTATTAGAAAATTAATTGAAATTGCTAACATACATGGAAAATAATTCACGTTTGACTTCCTAATGCTTTTTTAAATAAATCAGATTCAGTGATTAACATTTTAAGGAAAAACATAAATAGGATATAGCGATAAAGAGAAGGGTGTGTGTATGTACGTGTGTTAGTTCGATTAGTCACAACTAACCCTAAATACTTTTAAAAAACATTATATTTATATTTTTTTTGAGTGAATACTGAATAGACTTAATATTTTAATTATTTATCTTCCCTAGGAGGTTTAATAAGTCACAATTGTGAAAGTTATATTTTCACTATTTAAGTCAAAGGAAATTGAAAGGAAATTAATTAAATTTTTCTTCTTTTTTCTCTTTATCTTGTTTGTTCTTTTAATTTAAATTTTTACAGATTGAGACAGAAATAATAGATGTGAGTCTTGTTGAGAGAGGGGTGTTGTCTAAATTGACTTCTTTAGGAGATGAAATGTGACACAGTACTATTTTTTGTATTTTTTGTATTTTAGACTGAACATGGCGACGAATGGTTGCTGAAACTGTCTCAATCTGTAAAAATTTAAATTAAAAGAACAAACAAGATAAAGAGAAAAAGTAGAAAAATTTAATAATTTCCTTTCAATTTCCTTTGTCCTAAATAGTGAAAATATAACTTTCACAATTGTGACTTATTAAACCTCATAAGGAAGATAAATAATTATTATCTTTATAATTAAGAAAGTTCGCAGGCACTTGGACAGGATTTTAAGGTGTAAATCAAAAAATTGTCATTGATTTTTGCGACGTTTCGCCAGCTTTATATTTATAATCATTTCTGTTTTTTGGTATATCTACCTTAAAAGTTTTTAAAAATTTAAAAAATTCAATAATTTCAGCTTTAAAATTATTTTTATTTGATAAATAATTCCTTATTTAATTCAATAATAATAATAATTGTTGTTTTCTTCTAATAATTACTTAATTAACGATAAAACAATTATTATTTAATAATGAAATAAAAATAATTACATAACAATTATTTGTTTACTTATTGTACCAAATTCAAATGTAATTAATTTTCTTAAAAATACAAAATATGTATATTTCAGTAAAACTAAATCCAAAATTTAAGAATAAAATAGGATATAGCGAGGGGTGAACCGCGACCTAATATCGTGTACACCTACTTCCACTTGTACTTTCATTTCCTAGTAGAAGACAATAGATGAAGGGGCATTATCTAATGAATTCAAAAATAATTCCACATAATTCCAAACACGTGTACTCCTAATTCCAATTCACCCTTCAGGATATAGTGATAAAGAGAAGGGTGTGTGAGTGTGTTTGTGTGTTAGCTTAATTAGTCACATCTAACAGAGGCTACCCTAAATACATTTAAAAAAACATTATGTTTATAATTACAAAAAATTTCATTTCTGTTTTTGGTATGCCTACCTTAAAAGTTTTTCAAAATTCAACAAATTTAATAATTTCAGCTTTAAAAATTATATTTATTTAATAAATATTTAATTCCTTATTTAATTTAATAATAATTGTTATTTTCTTCTAATAATCACTTAATTATAGATAAATCAATAATTATTTAATAATGAAATAAAATTAATTACCTAACAATTATTTGTTTACTTATTGTACCAAATTCAAATGTAATTAATTTTCTTGATTACACAATCAATATATGTATATATAAAGGTAAAATTGTGTTTTATATAACCAGGTGTGATGGGTGCCTAGCCTTATGGTCATTCTTAATTGTATATACATTCGAGGGAGCCCTGTCAGCTGTGACTAATCTAACCCACCCACAAGGGGTGAATTCACTCCCCTATCCAAATATCGGCATATCCTTAAAACCCTTAAAAGGGATTTGGCTTAAGCCAAAGTCAAAATTCTGTTTTTATAACCAGGTGTGTGGTCATTTTTAAATGTATATATTTGGGGGTGGTCTGTGAGCTGTCACTAATCCAACCCTCATTTAAGCCTTCCCCCTTTTTATGTATTTCACCATTTCCTTTTATTCCCCTAAAATTATTCACATTTTTATCTCGGAATCTCAATTATTTGTCATTTATTTAAAACAACGTTAAGAAGTCAGAAGTCAATGGATTATACGATTGCTCGATAACAATTTTAAGAATGAAAATACACTGTTAAAATGTGTTATATAATTTTACTATAAAAAATGGGAAGTCCGGCCCCAAAACTTTTTAGTAATATTACCTAATACCAGTATTGTAATCTTATTAAAACAAGAAAAAATTAAAGTTACAATTTATTTTTGTATTTCTCCAATGAATTTATGTGATTTTACTAATATAATATTGTACCTATTTTTTTTTACTATACGCAATCTTATAAATTTCCAATTTACATTTGTATTGTAAACAAGAGTAAATTTACAATTTTTTTTAAAAGCAGTACAACCCCTGCTTATAAAAAACGAAATTTTGCATTTAGTTTTACTGAAGTATATTATATATTTTGTATTTTTAAGAAAATTTATTAAATTTGAATTTATATAATAAACAAATAATAATAATATAATCAGTAATTAATTGAATTTCATTATTAAATCATAATAAAATAATTTTTAATTAATTGAATTTCATTGTTAATTGATTGTTATGAGAAAGCAAGAGTCAGTATGGTAGGGTCAAAATAAAAAAATGTAATATAGTTTGATCTAAAAATCCCGGATACAATATTTTATGTTTTATGTTGTATAAATTCCAAATGACGTCATTTTTAAGTTTTTACTAATGTAATATATTTAGCTAGATGTATTTTGTATTTTTAAGAAAATTTATTAAATTTGAATTTAATATAATAAACAAATAAGTGTTAGATAATTAGTTCAATTATTATGTAATAATCGTTAATTAATTGACTCTCATTATTTATTGATGATTGTTATGTAAAAAAACAATAGTCAATGTGTCAAAAAGTGCCTCCAGATGTTTTCAATGATAAAATATACCTAAATGTGAAAGTAATCAACTGGTGTGGTCACCACACGACTTTCACATTCTCCTTTAATTGAAATCATTTCTGAATTACATCCCCTTCCTTTATTTCAATCGGATTAAAATTTATACACGAATAATAACTCAGGACCCTTGATAAGTAAACCAATTTTAAACAAAATCGTTATTACCGTTTATGAGAAAATTACAAAAAACAAAATATCTTTGATGTAAATGTCAACTTCCGGTTTTCCGGTTTCAACCAAAAGCTTTCTGTACTTCTTTTATCCTATATCGAGATTAAATTTCGAATTTCATAACTATAAGACTTATAGTTGCGAAACTCAGGAGGGTACACTCGTACATACTCACTGACCAATGAATTTTTGGTCACTTTTTGGCCTCTGGGGACCACAATATCCGGTTTTCTGTTCTGAGTTTAGTTTCAAACTTTTAAGGGCATTGATTCTTTCCACCTAGAAGTCACAAAGTAAAATTAACTTTTTTCATCTCTGAGATATCCCTATAAATTTAAAAATTAAAATAAATGTTTTTATTATACTATATTAATATACCAATATTCAAAACGACAGTATATATGTATATGTCCTGAGATTAGAAGATAAAATAGCCTATGAATGGCATTTATTTTAATACAATCACTGAAAAATTTTAAATTTTAAAGAAATTAAATTAACTAAGAAATTTAAGGCTGAAAAAAGTTACTGAGGATGTTGTGATTAAAAAAACTATAAACGTTCAACGATGATTTAAATATGTTTTTTTGAAACTATTATTGCGCATATCTTTAAGGAATTTATAATTTTAAAAATTAAAATTTGTATTTTTTGTGAAATCACACACAATAATTAATTATAATTATATATTGAACACCAAAAAATAATACAATATAACTATACTTGTTCAAAAAATAATAATTATAATTAATTATGTATGTGATTTCATTAAAAATTCAAATTTTAATTAAGTAATTTTAATTGTTAAAATTCTAAATTATGGGCAATAATATAATAGTTTCAAAAAAATATTTTAATCCTCGTTGAACGGGGAGCCAGATAGGCTAGGCGGTAGCATGACAGCGAGCTAACCGGGACCCGGGTTCGAATCCGACTCGAGGCATCCAGCTAAAATCTGACCCCGGGAGTAGAGACAAATTTGAAATATATGTATATATATATAGTATCGTAAAGTGGCTTATGGCTAAAAAGGCTGAAAAGCCCAAAAAAAAAAAAAAAAAAAAATCCTCGTTGAACGTTTAGTTGTTTAAACACAAAACATTCTCAGTAGACTATCTCGGCCTTAAATTTCTTGATTATTTAAAATTTCTTCGCTATAAATAAAATAAAAATTTATAATTCCAGAAGAAGACATACTATTTTATTGCCTCCTTATCACTTTTCTGTTATTGTAATAAAATAAATGTCATTCATTGAAGCTGTTGAACACTTTTATTTTTGTGATTAATTTGATTAAAATTTGAATTTCTAGTGAAATCATACATAATTAGGTAATTATAATTAATTATAATTATTTATTGAACATAAACAAATAATACAATACAAGTAATTATTCAATAAATAATTATAATTAATTATGTGTGATTTTAATCAAATTAATCAAAAAAATAAAAGCTTCAACAGCTTCATTAGGTACTATTAAAATTAATATTTGAAAAGAGAAAGAATTTAATTTTTAGGACAGATTCTAAGATATTAATAGAAATATTATTAAATTGCGATATCAGAGGGGTTTCATCCCCCCAGGAGTCGAACCTGAGAACTAACATGCTTTCCGGGCAGTCAGCTCACTTTTTTCAAAAATAAGATGCTCAAATCTTTATTTTTATATTAATATTTAAAATAGTTAATTATTAAATTATTTGATCGAATGGTTGTACCGAGGGTGAACCGCGGCCTAAAATCGTGTACACCTACTTCCACTTTCATTTCCAAGTAGAAGACAATAGATTATCTAATGAATTCCAAATAATTCCAAAGACGGTGTATACCTAATTCCATTGGCGGTTCACCCCTCGGGTTGTACTATGATATGTCAACTGTGCGTCTGTCAGTTGAAAGTGACGTTTACCTGAAAGCAGACGGCTGGTGAATTGTCGATCAAGCAGCAAGTAGAAATCCTTAAAGATTGGCAGCGACAAGAAAGACACTTTGCACTCTCAACACAAACAACCAATTCACTCACACATGAAAACACTGGAAGGGTTGCGAACACGAGGACGCGGATTTGGAAACTGGAGCACGAACACTGTACTGTCACCCACTCATATGCAGATGTTTACTGGCAGATGTCGGAACGAATACTGGCGGATAGCGCCTGGAGGAGGGCAGCCAGCCACGCTTCCCTCCCCTCCCCTCCCGAGGACGGCGGCGTCGCACCAAGCTACAGCTCCCTTCCTTACGCCCCCCACTAACGCCTGCGCCAATTCGCTAGTACCCTGGACCAACACAACTCGGACTATGTGGGTGACTTTATATACCGTTACTCATGCCAGGATCAACTACTAGATCAACACCAATATCCTTAAGGATTAGACTATCAGTTCAACGAAAAAAATACTTTATTCGGTACGCCCGGAAGACAGACAAAGAGATGAAATTGACGTTTTAATAAATTTTAGTTTAAAAAAAAACAACTAAAAAACATTAAAAACCGACTTCAAAAAATTTAAATGCAACAAATAAAATTATTATTTAAGAATCAAATAAAATGCACTAAAAGGTATAAAATAATTATTTAATTTAGTTACAACTAAACGACAAAATACTAACATGAAATCACTTTTTGAAGTCGGTGCCAAACATATACATTATATGAATTGCACTCGACGGATCTTACTTAGTACGTTTGGTGGGTACGTTCGCTTATATAGTTTGTTTGGCACCGACTTCAAAAAGTGATTTCATGTAAATATTTCATCATTCAGTTGTAATTAAATTACATAATTATTTTATACCTTTTAGTGTATTTTAGAAAGAAGATTATATTTAGAACTGTTTGTATTTTGGCTCTCTAAGCCAGTGTTTCTCAATCTGTGTTCCGCGAGCGTTTTTGACAAATAATTATAAAAATTTTTAAGAAAAAAAATAAAAACCGACTTCAAAAAATTAAGTGCAACAAATATAAAAATACACTAAAAGGTATAAAATAATTATTATCTTATTTAGTTACAACTAAACGACGAAATATTAACACGAAATTACTTTTTAAAGTCGGTGCCAAACAAACTATACCTATAAGCGAGCGTACCCGCCAAACGTACTAAGTAAGATCCGTCGAGTGCGATTCATAAAAGGTATATGTTTGGCACCAACTTCAAAAAGTAATTTCGTGTTAATATTTCGTCGTTTAGTTGTAACTAATAAGATAATAATTATTTTATACCTTTTAGTGTATTTTTATATTTGTTGCACTTAATTTTTTGAAGTCGGTTTTTTATTTTTCTTAAAACTTTTATTTTTCTCTTTTTAGTGATGTTATTAATAGTGATTATATCATCAGAACTTGACCAAATTAATATGACACCATCCCTAAGACACCCCCTTTCGGATAAAAAAAGAGCCATCGAAATCGGTTCATAAACAAAGAGGTTAGGTCTAAACAAACCTAAACAAACCTAATAAAAAAGGTCTAATACCTATGAAAAAAAATCGAAAAAAAAATGGGACCAATCGGAAGCTAGACTGGACCCAATGCAAAAAAAATTTTCAAAATCGGTTGACAATTGGCGGAGATATGAGGTAACATAGGCACAAAAAAAAAAAAAAAAAAAATTCAATCGAATAGAGAACCTCCTCCTTTTTTGAAGTCGGTTGAAAAATTGAATAGATTTTGTAACTTTGAAATAGTATTTGTAATTACTCCATTTTTTTTTTGTATCATACAACTTTTACTTTTTTTTTATAATTATTCAGCTGTGCAGCAAATAATTCCAGAAATTTTATAGTGTGCCGTCATCCAAAAAAGGTTGAGAAACACTGTACTAGAGCCGTCTCTTGTGTACCGATTTTTGACTATATTTTTATTATTTCTTTAGAATTTTAATGAAATAGAGAAATGCATAAAAAGTGCGCGGATAGAATAATCTCTATTCCTTTAGGAAGCTAGAGCTAACAAATACAAGTCTAGACTTGTTTCAGACTATTCGTGCTTAATTTTTATTATTCTAGGAATGACCGTTTTCCTTTTGCATTTGGACTAAAACTATACTCGTTATAGAAAAATAGATTTTCTAATCAAAATGACTTTACGATAATTCAAACAAAAATATATTACTGTTCATTAGATACAATAATTAAACTACGCTAGATTTTGCATCTACATATTATGTATGATATACGCTTTTGTGCCGAATTTCAGCTCATTACATTAGAATCATTCAAAAGCTCTTCACTTAATATAACCATGTGAATTTTTTTCTGAAACTTTTTACATTTAGACCTTTTAATCTCAAAAACTCAAAATCTTATAGAATCTTTGATTTGAAAATACAAACATTATTAAACCAGAATGAACTTTTTACGACCACCAATTTTTGAGGCGTCAGAATTCAGACAAAAAAAGACTTATCATAATTTTATCCACTCTTGTGATAAGCAAAACTAAAATTGAAACTGAGTAATCTAGTTTCTAGTAAAAGGGTGATTGTTATGTGGGTGGGCCACTAGCGAAATTACTCATTCTTTCGAGGGGTTCTTATAGGGTTAAATTATGTAGCGAAAATTCATGATTCATTCTATTATCTATATATCCTTATATTTACATTTTATTATTCACGTTTATTTAGGGCAGAAACATTTCTTAGTCATAGGAACATTAAATTTAATCGATTTTTAGAGTTTTTGTTTTTTATTGATTAAATTTTTTTATCCTACCTCAATATTTATGTATTGTACATAGGCATAAAATCAATGCAATATTTAGTAATTATGACGTCACAGTACAAAGAAAACATGCGGCCAAATGTAATTAGAACACACACACATAAGCTGAAGGTCATTAAGTTATTTATTTATTTATTTTTTCATCAAATATTTTTATACAAAATTAAATAATTTGAATAATATAATACATGTATTTTTAAATCCAATGGTTTGGGGACGCATTCCAATCGAAATTTGGGCACATACTACCCAGATGTCAAAATAAAAATTACAAAATGACATAATTATGTGTAATAGAATTTTCAAATCACTTATTCAAATTTATCATTTTATCGAGTGTGGAAAATTTTATTTTTCATCTTCCAAAATTTATAACTAAAAAAAAATTGATCAAAGTGAAATTTTTAAGTTGAAATAAAATTTAAATTTACTAGAGAAAATGAATTAATGAATTAATTGTTAAATAATTATTAGGTAATTAATTAAAAATAATAATAATAATTGGATAACAATTGAAGAATAAAATAAACTGCAACGGATCGTTGCTAAACTTTATCCAAATTCATTTGAAATATTAATATGTTCTAGAGTAAAGTACTTTAAAATATAATTTTACTAAAAACTTTATTTAACCTTTTTTGTGGTTCCCAAGGTACTTAATTAGGATATATTAAATTTCATCAAAATTGGTTAAGTCATTTTCAAGATATTTAGAAAAAACTAAAAAAGTACTGAAATAAAGTACTAATGTTTGTGGACCGATATGTACCAAAAACTAATCAGCGCTTCATTTTGTTAAAATACTGGTAGGTTTTCAATTTCAATTCATTCGGTGCAACGGTGTGGAAAAATTCTTGGACGAAAAAAACGATAACACACACACATCCATCCATCCATCCATCCATCCATCCGCACGCACTTCTAAAAAAAATCGCACTTTTTGGGCTCTGGACGAGACAGCAGGTAATTTTTGACAAAACTGGCAGGTTATAAAATTCAACATGAAAGAATACTTCAATTTGTGACCTTAATTGAGTCCATGGGTTCCGTAGTCTTTACCTGAGGACCCTTTGAAGTCGCGTTTGCCGCGAGAGCGATTCCAATACTTTCTCCCATGCAAAATTATTTATTATTAAAAAATAATTGATTAAATTTTTATTGAAAAGAAATAGTAGCAGAGATGATGATTCATAGAGAAATCAATTAGGTTGTCCTTTGCTTGATTCAAAAACATATATGCATACATTTACATTAAAAAATACAAATCGTTAAAAAAAACGTTTATTTGAAATTCTCCCGATTTGGTTTCAAATAAACGTGTTTTTTGATCGTTTTTTAAAGATTTGTATTTTTTAATATTTATTATACAATCAATAATTAATTTTTTCTTTGACATACATTTACATATAGGTATATAATTTATTTGTTAAAGAGTAAAGTTGCGACCTTCGTTTGTGAATTAACTAGATTACTATTCCAACAAAACGAATTTACCTATATCCAATCAGGTATTTGAACAAATGAAAAATAACCGATAAAATACTTCTAATTAAAAAGACTGATGATGAAGATCAAACCTTCGAAAATATACTACTTCTATCTATCAAAAAAATTATATATGTTTATTTGCATCAAGCAGAGGACAATTTCACATATTTTCTTGATGTCGTTTAGGGTGCATATGCGAAATTTTGTAGAAATCGATTAAAGGGTCTACAATAGAATAGGGTGACCATTTTTCCCGAGGAAAGCCCTGTGTCCAGTATTAATATATGTCCCGGATGATTACAGTCACCGTACACTTATTATACTGTAAAAAAAAATTAACTGTATTTTCATGTTTCATTTAAATATTTTTTGGAAAAAAATAAAAGTAAGCTGACGTGTTCTGATGTGGCCATCCACTTGACTTTTACCATACAACCTGGCCCCTCACTTATATTTAATATTTAATAAAATTATTTATAATCATGTAGGGGGTGGGGTTAGTTTTTACATTTTTAGACTCCTGGGACCCACTGATTATGTATACAAAATTTGGTTGAGTTTGGTAAATGGCAAAGATTTTCATTTTTTGACTCCCCCCCTTTCGGGCGGTTAGTTTTTGCATTTTTAGACTTCTTGGGACCCACTGATTATGTATACAAAATTTGGTTTAGTTTGGTAAATGGCCAAGATTTTCATTTTTTGACCCTCCGCCCCCCCCCATTTTGGGCGGTTAGCTTTTGCATTTTTAGACTTCTGGGGACCCACTGATTATGTATACAAAATTTGGTTGAGTTTGGTAAATGGCAAAAGATTTTCATTTTTGACCCTCCGCCCCCCCCCCATTTCGGGCGGTTAGTTTTTGCATTTTTAGACTTCTTGGGACCCACTGATTATGCTATACAAAATTTGGTTTAGTTTGGTAAATGGCCAAGATTTTCATTTTTTGACCCTCCGCCCCCTCCCCCATTTCGGGCGGTTAGATTTTGCATTTTTAGACTTCTGGGGGTCCACTGATTATGTATACAAAATTTGGTTGAGTTTGCTCAAACGACCTAGATTTTTAATTTTTAACCCCTCCCCCCTCGAGCCCCCTTAATTTTCGGTCGATATGCACCAAAATCTAATCAGCTCTTAATCTCAATGGACCAAAACTACGTGTGAAATTTGGTTTCGATATTCACACTAGTTTTTGAGCTAGCTCGTACACAAATTTGGTAACGCACAGACTAACTAACTAACAGACATTTTGACAAAACAATTATTATCTCAAAAAATTTAATTTTTTCGATGTTCACTTATTAGAGCTTTTTTGTAGACCGAAATGCTATGGTTTTGCTCAATTTTTTTAATCGAAATAGTTTCAGCCGTTTTTTAGATATTTTGAAAAAAAGAAGGAAAAAAACCCACTTTTTTCATGCACGATTACAATACTTGACCATACCCTGTATGGTAAAGTAAAAATATTTTTGTTAATGGGGTGAGGTCATTGTCCCGTATTGGACCGCGGAAAAAGGCCACCCTAGTCTAGAAGTTATATTGATATTTCTATAGCGTACCATCCTGCTAGTCAAGCGGACCCGGGTTTGAATCCGGCTCGAGGCAACCGGCTAAAAATCCGATTCCTACATAGAAGACAAAATTTAATAATGGTATCGTAAATTGGCTGATGGCTAAAAATGCCGAAAAGCCAAAACAAAAAATATTGATATTTCTCATTTTTTTGAACCGCCCGCCGATTTCGCCCCCGAAAAAATAATAACTACTTTTTTTTTATTATATAAGTATATAGGTTTATTTTATATTATATTCATTTTTTTTTGTTCTTTTTTAGTTTGAAAATTTTATAATTTTTAATTTTTCTAAACCCCTGACTCTTCCCCATAATTTTTGGTTCTATTTCAAAAAATCTACTAATCGCCCTGTAATCCGTAGAAAATAGAAGAATTAAGTGAAAATGATAATATTGCACTTTTAATATAAATTTTTTCGAGTCTGTTCAGCCGATAATGATAAGAAAGTGAAAAGCTAACGGGAATTTATTCCTAATAGATAATAATATTTTTTTATTTGTTTCTTTTCAGTTGACTCGCGGACACAGGCGAGAGAGGGTGTGTGTGTGTGTGTGTGTGTGTACTAAAGACCATAGGACCATGTGGGCTGCTACAGATGAGATTCACAGCATCCCTTATGGTATGAATTCACATTTTCATTTTATATTTTAGTTTTATTTAATTATAAATAATATATAGGTATAAAACGTATCCTGGCAGGCACGTGATCTGAACCCGCCTCCCCCCTCGAAATATTTTATTTATTAATTTTAAATTAAATATCCAATTTAAATACCCAAAAATATTTTTAAAAATGTATCTAATCTAATCTTATTATATATTTACGAGCTTTTCGTGCTTGCCTTCGGCACGCCCTCGAAACTCGATCCTCCGGGCTGGGGCCCTGGCGGGCGGCGTCTCGGTCCAAAAATTTCTTCCTCTTAAAAAAAACTCCACACTCCAAATGTATACCTGTAAACTCCCGAAAATACATAGTCTCTTAAAAGTTTCACCTCATTTTCGTTCTGACACAGCTACAGAAATGAGGCTCTAGATATGAATCTAGAAGTATTTTTTTCTCTATAATCTACAGCATTTGTGATATTTTTTGTGTGGAAATAGATTTATTTAAATAAGTGGGATTGTGTGAGAAGGAGAATTATATTATATCATTTTTTTAAATTCGATAATGTATATAAGGCTCCAAATATTTAAAAGAGATCAAGTGTTGTTTGTATGATATGACAGGCTGCTCCCTCCAGTATTGTCTGTGCGCAAAAAGAAAAGCGAATTGAATTTTTAATTTTGGTGAGGTGAGGCGGGGGGGGGATAATTATCAATATATTTAATGTTTCTTAATTTAAAATCAATTGGAGTCTTTCATTTCAAATTACAATAAAAATTATATTTCAAATTTGCCGCAAATATACCGACGTCATCAGCGCTCCCTTTCAAGGCAGCATTCTCAGAGCGTTGTTACAAATTAATCTAGCCTCTTATATTATATTATTGTAGTATATTTCATACAAATCGATTAAAGTGTTTAGAACTTATATTGATATTTTTTGGAATACGGCTACCCAATTTGGCCCCCGAAAAAATATTCACTTCTCTTTTTATTATATAGATTCATTTTATAGTATTTATTTCATATTTTTTAGTTTTTTTATGAAAATTTTATATAATTTTTAAACTCCCCTCCTTAATTTTTTATTCGTTTTCAACTAAAATTTAATTAGATCTTAATTTAAATATAAAGAATCTACATGTGAAATTTTGTTATGAAATTCACACTAATTTTTGAGCTAGAGCGTAGACAAAATTTAGTATAAGTACTAACTAGACATTTTGAATTAGTATTATCTAGTAAAATATAATTTTTTTGATGTTCATTCATTAGAGCTTTGTTATAGGACATAACGCAATGGTTACACTCAAATTTTTTTTGTCAAAATATTTTCATCCGTTTTTTGAAATATTTTGAAAAAATGAAGCAAAAAAACTACTTTTTTTTCATGCACGATTACAACAAATGACAATTAAGTAAAAATTTTAATTCAGGATTATTTATATTTATATTAAAATATTTAATTTATTTAACATGATTAAATAATATATTAGTTTTTTTTTTTAATTTTGAGAATTAATTTTTAAAGATGGACAGATGGATGGATGGTGTGATAATTTAAAAGGACGTCGAGTGACCCAGAACCCTTTCTCACCCCCCCCCCTACCCCTTTAACCCCTCACCCCTCCGTTTAGTCCTCTTTCTCACTGAACAATTCAATAGAATATTTTTTTTTAATTCACTGGTGTGTTTCTAAGTGAAGTGTAAAAAGTGATTTCACCAAATTATTTTAATTAAAATATAGCAAGATTCTTTTTTTTTATTATTTTTTAGAAATTATTTAATTCTATTTCTCTTTTTTCCAGTAAAATGGGTTATTTTAATTAAAATATAAAATGGACAGAGAAAATGGAGAGGGGGAGAAATATTGCGTATCAAAATTTTTATACTCATAAAATATAATACCCAGGGATATAAATCTGTTGGAATTTTTCTAAAATATGAATTTGAAATTTTTATTGTTATATTTAACTTCTTTGAATAAAATAAAGGCCAATTGTGATTCTCGGGCTAGCATTCTCAGGGTTAAGTTCCTTTTATACCATATATTATCAAAAATACTTGAGAATAAATTCGTTCTGATTTGTTGTTCATTAGCAGAAAATTGTCGTATTTTGTCAAATTATTTTTTAATTTTTAACCGACTGGTTTGAAAATATGCTAATTTTTTTTTTTGTGGGGAGGGGTAGGGTTTAGGGTCTCCTACAGGCTGGGTCCTGTGCGGGTGCCCCTGCTGCAACTGCCTAAGTTACAGCACTGAATATGACTTTTACGACTTCCCAACGTGTCATTTCTAAAATAAATAAATGTAAGAAAATTTAGTCAAATTCTACTTAATTCGGTGAATTATCATTCAAATATATTTTTTTTTATGGCTTTCTCGGCTTTAACCATTAGCCATTTTACGATACTTTATATTAATTAATTTTTACATTATGGTCAAGTATTGTAATCGTGCATGAAAAAGTGTTGTTTTTTTTGCGTCTTTTTTTCGAAATATGTCAAAAACGGCTCAAATTATTTTGATTAAAAAAATTGGGCGAAACCATGGCATTTTGATACATAATATTTCTCCCCCCCCCCTCTCTTTTTTCTCTCTCCATTTTATGCATGAGTAAGTTTGATTGTACTTCACCAATTGGATTTTGATTGTGAGAAAGGATTCTTAAAAAAAAAAAAAAAATTGTTAAAAGAGTTAGTTTGGGGACAGATCAAATGATTATGACCTAGAATTTGAATTTATATCGGTGGTTTTTGACGGTTTTCTTGATATTTTTCATGTAAAGTGAAAACACAGAGTATCCATGTTGGTTACTAAGTGAATGTTTTCTACATTTGATCCAATCTCGAATCTAATGTAGGGAATTTTTGTCAAATATTGAATGAAAATAATATTTGAACTTATCTATTTCTAACTTGAAATAATGATATTAAATAAATTTTAATTTTCCTCATTAATATATCAAAGAATAATTGATACGTCAACGAGAATTATTTTGACCGCGCTGATTTGAAAAAGATATTTTTATCTCGCGAGACTACTGCGGATTACGCTATTGGAGTCTGCGGAGTATTAAGTCTGGACCAAGAGAGAAAAAGATGTGATCCACTTAGCTACAATCCAACGTCATTTTGCGTATAGCGTATATCTTTTTCAAATCAGCGCGGTCAAAATAATTCTCGTTGACTTATCAATTATTCTTTGATATATTAATGAGAAAATTAAAATTTATTGGTTTTCTAAGGATAGCTATCAAAAGTTTCTTACATAGCTTTCTAATAAGTGAACATCGAAAAAATTATCTTTTTCGAGATAATAGCTGTTTTGTCAAAATGTCTGTTAGTCTGTACGTCATTAAATTTTTTGTCGATAAATTAGCTAGAAAATTAGTGTGAATATCAAAAAGAAATTTCACACGTAGTTTTGTTGCATTAATTTTTCGTTTGTTGGTCCACGCAGGTGGGGGGCTCCACTAACAAGAAATATTTACATAGCCGGGTGAATTTAATTACAGGAGTATTTACATAATTATAGGAATATTAACATAATATATTTACAAAAAAAAAATTCTTTTTTCTTTTTATATATAATTTCTAGCGCATGGCGATTTCCCTATAAGTTCTCCTGTTGAAGCTGTAAAAATTCATTAATGAACCCCTCATCGCCCTGAAGGTCATATCGTATAAAAGTTCTTTGAGAAATTCCGAGGGCGACAAGGGGAAGCACCGCTTTATGCCACCACACTCCCTTCCACGAGAGTGTGATGGCTTCAACTCTTACAGAACCCGAGCCCACCCCAAACCTTGCCGCCCTGATTAAATTTTGGAACATTTCAACCCAAGGATGGTAAAAATTAAAATTATATTGCGATTGATGGGAGGCGCTGAGATATTTAATTGTTTAAAATTATAATATTTTCAAACTAAAAAAGACAAGAAAAATTAAATATACTATAAAATTAACATATAATAACGAAAATATTTATTTTTTCTTTAGCAAAAATTAGGGGGGGGGGGGGTCAAAAAAAGAAAATCCAGGCCCTTGGACCAAACTTAACCAGAAGTGTATGGTAATGTCAAGTGGATGGCCACATCAGAATGTGTCAATTTATTTTTATATTATGTAAGGATCAGATTAAAGCCGGTTTCCAGCGATTTTTGTTTGAAAATATTTTTGACCCCCACCCCCACCCTCAATTTCAAATAGTGACTAATTTTAATGAGGTTGTATAGGGTCTTGTGGGAAATTTTGTCTTCCATTAAAGGCTCTAAGATTTTGGCCCCCGAAAAAAAATAATATATCTCTCTTTTTTATTATAGGTTTATTTTATGATATATTTCATTTTTCTTGGTTTTTTAGTTTGAAAATATTATAATTTTATAAAGAAAAAACAAACATAATTTTAATTTTTACCCCCCCCCCCTCCCCCTTCATTAATTTTTGTTCAATTTCAACCAAAAACTAATTAGTTCTTAATCTCAATGCACCTAAACTAGATGTGAAATTTCGTTTTGATATTCACTCTAGTTTTTGAAATTTAGTATCGCATGCACGTACTACAGACATTTTGACAAAATAATTATTCACAAAGAAGAGAAACAAAGAGGTTATCTTTGTTTCTCTTTGGGATTCAACCACTCTGCTACTCTCGGCAAAACAAAAACTTTTCAATTAAAATAATTATTATCTCGAAAAATATAATTTTTCGATAATTACTTATTAAATCTTTTATGTAGCACAAAACACCATGGTTTTGACCAATTTTTTAACCAAAATAGTTTCAGCCGTTTTTGAGATATTTTGAAAAAACGAAGCAAAAAAAACCACTTTTTTATGCACGATTACAATACTTGACCATTTCATGTATGGTAAAGTAAAAAATCTATTCGTCTTTAAAATTTAGCTGAGAAGGAGCCTCAATAAGGCCATTTTCAGGTGATTATTGGAAGTACTTTTCGGCTTTTGGAAATGGCTTAAATTTAAAAAATTATGGAAAAAATCACTGTTACACAAATTAATTTTTTTTTTCGAAATTTTCAACAACGTTATTTCATTTAACAAAAAGTGTGATATCGATTTTGTTTTTCTAATATTTTTAGTGGAAAAAATATTTTTTGTATATAACTTATACTTTTTTTGGCGGGGGTCCAGGAGCGTAGCGGGGCTGGTATGGGGGTGGGGTTCGGATTGTGCAGTGACGGGTTGGTTTTTATCAGAATTTTAAATTAAAAATAATATGAATATATAACTTTTAACTGATGCATAAAGTTGCCGAGCATCGCTCGGTGGCTCCAGGTACTATATCTTATTTTAAAAGTACAAACTATTTTTCCAAATTCCATTAGATACCATTTAGCGACAATTTATCCCGAATTCCAAAACATTTGATTTCGAATAAACGTTTTGAGATTGTTTTTTTCTTTTTTTGTATTTTGTATTTTGTATTAATTTTAAATAAAAATACAACAAATCAATGATGCCTATAAAAGGTATATGTTTATAACTCAATATTTTTAATATGTGGCTATAGTGGATAAA
Organism: Forficula auricularia; assembly: GCA_024734495.1. Classification (NCBI taxonomy): domain Eukaryota; kingdom Metazoa; phylum Arthropoda; class Insecta; order Dermaptera; family Forficulidae; genus Forficula; species Forficula auricularia. The sequence continues at coordinate 10,464,495 of JALMQS010000030.1, read as the reverse complement.
AAAATGATCATGGTAACGGTTGTGCTAGTTAATCAGATACCTCCCTATTTATTTTCATTTTGGCTTTATTTTATTTACGAGTATTTAGAGTATTTATTATTAATTTTTTTTTAACTTTATTTTATAAATGAGTGACTTGATTTTTAAGGATGTTGGCTTAATAAATTATAAATAAAAAAACATATAAGTACATTTTATAAATCGAATTCGACGGATTTTACTTAGTACGTTTGGCGGGTACGCTCTCTTATTTAGTTTGTTTGGCACCGACTTCAAAACGTGATTTCATGTTAATATTTCGTCGTTTAGTTGTAACTAAATTAGATAATTATTTTATACCTTTTAGTGCATTTTATTTGATTTTTGAGTTCTTATTATTTTATATTTATTGCATTTAATTTTTTGAAGTCTGTTTTATTTTTATTTTTTTTTATAAAAATTATTTTTATTTGTCTCTTTTTAATGATGTTATTAATAGTGACTTAATATAATACCTTGCATGCATCTCGTAACAGAAAGCGTCGGGCAAATGAATAATAAATTCTAAACCATTTATTTTACATGAATTTATGCATACATTATTTTTGAGCTTCGACTCCGGAGATTACTTCTCCACCATCGAATGTCCTTGATCATCTTTTTAGTCCTTGTTTTTAATAAGAGGAAAAAACTAATTAAATAAAAAAAAACCTCTTTTCCGATAATTATTTCAATTCCATTATTCCTATTCCTCGTCCCGTCATTCGGGTAAATGAATAATAAAATTAAATTCATAAACATAGAAATTCACTCGGAAAGGAGGGGAGAGGAAAGAGATCCAATCGATTTGATTGGGGAATAATGGAATTAAAATAATTATCGGAAAAGAGGTTTTTTTATCTAATTAGATTTTTCCTCTTATTAAAAACAAGGACTAAAGATAAATAAGGACACTCGATGGTGGAGAAGTTATCTCCGGAATCGAAGCTAAAATACAAGGTATACATTAATTAATGTAAAATAATTGGTTTAATAAAATTTATAATTTATTATAATTCACTCGGTGTGATTGGAAGGAGATCCAATCGAATTGATTGGGGAATAATGGAATTGAAATAATTATCGGAAAAGAGGTTTTTTTATCTAATTAGATTTTTCCTCTTATTAAAAACAAGGACTAAAGATGAATAAGGACACTCGATGGTGGAGAAGTAATCTCCGGAATCGAAGCTAAAATACAAGGTATACATTAATTAATGTAAAATAATTGGTTTAATAAAATTTATAAAAAAAAAAAAAAAAAAAAAAAAAAAAAATAGGAATTCACTCGAAACGTTTTGCGGGTTTTGAAAATGAACGTTTTAATGTTTGTTTTTTTATAAAAGATTTTATTTATTATAATTTCGATTATTTTCTCATAAAATTGGAGATTTACGTTATTTTGTCATGGATCATATCATCAGAACTTGACCAAATTAATAGGGGGACCACCCTTAAGGTACCAACTTTACAATAAAAAAATAATCATTGAAATCGGACTATAAACAAAGAAGTTAAACCTGAACATACATATCAAAAAGGTGCAATACCAATGAAAAAAAAAACGGGACCAATCGGGAAGTAGACTGAACCCAATGCAAAAAAAATCATCAAAATCGGTTAACAATTGGCGAAGATATCAGGTAACATAGACACAAAAAATTCAGTCGAATTGATAACCTCCTCCTTTTTTGAAGTCGGTTAATTACCCAAATTTGAGTATCATTATTATTATTATTATTATTAATAATATTTTTTTTACCCTTAAATTTCTCAATCTACCATTTAATATCCCATTTATTAAAATGAAAAATCTCAAGCGTAGAAAAATTCAAGTTTATATTAAGAGACCCGACCGAATCCACCCCCATATGCCACCCTTATTTCCCAGTGCCCCTTAAACCCCTTAATTCCGGGTAGCTGTTGAAATACGGATATGATTCTATCCACTTCAAGCTCCCTCTAATTAATCCCTTTACTTAGCAAGCCTAAAAAAAAAAAAAAAATAATAATAATAATAATAAAGGCTGATGAAAAACAAAAATGGCTTGTGTTAGCGCTGCTCCACTTCTTTAACTTGTTTAATAAAAGTGGTATTTTTTTGTCTATTTAATCTTAAATATAGTGTGCGAAAGAGAGGGTTAGAGGGTGGGTTTGCAATGACAGGGGTTGAAGGGGGGGGGGTGAAAAGAAAAAAAGAATGGATCCTTTAATTTGAACCTTTGTAGTGTGTATGTAGTCTCATGTACAAAAAACAAAGAGACAAAGACAAAGAGAAGACTCATCTTTTTTTAGAAGAGAATCCGATTGCAAATTTATGACGTCACTTAAATTTCAAACTTGTATGTAATTATATAATTATCCGATGAGGGCGACGATATGGTGGTGAAGTTTTCTTTAAGGGTCCTCCTGTAGCTCAATTAAATTTTAAATAAAAATGGATGAAAAGATTTATCCAAGCGATGGAATGATGAAGCGTCTTACGTCTATGCGTCAACCCTTAAACAGGGGTGCCCATAGGGGGTTACGATGCAGAGCGAGTCATTGAAATTTCTCTGTGGGGGGGGGAGTTGAAAATTGTTGCATTTTAGCATTATACGGTAAAAATAGCCTTATAACTTCAACAAATGGTATTAAAATCTCTCTTCTAAGAGATACTATCTGTCGATGGGCTGAGGGTCGAAATCTGGATATCAACATTGGCAAAACCAAAGCAATCATGTTAGGCAGCAACAATATTGCTATGTTTCCATCCCTCTTCCTGTATGGAAGTGTCATCGAGTTTTCGGATACTGTAAGAAACTTGGGCGTAGAGTTTGATCAAGCTCTCTTTGGAGAGACAATGTTGTTGGCATATCAAATAAAGTTTTTAAATCCCTTTATCAATTTAAAAAATCCAAGGATTGTCTGCCCGTACCCATCAGAAAATTTCTTATAAATTCTTTGGTCGCTCCTCTGATTGACTACTGTTGCCTTGTTTATAATAGTTACCAATTAACAATGTTAATTTTTTTTTGCTTTTCTAAAAATCTTCTAAAACTGATTAAGCGGGTTTTGATTCTAACCGCCTCATATCTTCTTCTTCTTCTTCTTCTTATTCTTCTATATAGGTGTGAACACCTGTTCTCCAACATATTATAATCAGTCATCAGGGTCATAACTCTCTTTCCATCGTTTTTTTGGTCTTCCACGGCTTCTGACCCCCTCGGGACGGTTTTTTGCCAATATTTTCGGGAGACGGTCGTCTTGCATTCTGTCTACATGGGCAGCCCAGCATCTTCTTCTTACATCCAATCGACTATGTCCTGAAGACCGCTTATTTTCCTAAGGTGTTCGCTCCGGATTTTGTCATGTAGGGTCTTCGAATGGATGGCTCTTACAACTCTCATCTCAGTTGTCCGGAGAAGCTGCTTTGTAACGGTTGTGTCTGCCCTGGACTCAGCCCCATATGTTATTATCGGGCGAACACAGGTCTTATATATCCTAATTTTACTTTCGGAAGACATAAACTTATTTTTCCAGACTAGATTGGATAGGCAGCCCGAAATTTTTGCTCCTTTGATGACTTGCGAAGTTACTTCTTCCTTAAGGTTTCGTCTGCTAGAAATCTGAACTCCCAGATAGTTAAAGCTTGGGACTTGTTCTATTGGACTGTTGTTGATGACTAAGTTATACCCAAGGGAAGCGCCTCATATATAAAATCAAAATACTAGGCTAGTTTGATTAATAACTTATATTCAATAATACATTAAATTATTAAAAAATAAACTGCATATGTCCATTCACATGACTTTACCATACGCCTGACACTCTCTTATATTTAATATTTAATAAAATCATTTATAATAATTTAGGGAGGGAGGGTCAAAAAATGAAAATATAGGCCCTTGGACCAAACTCAACCAAATTTTGTATATATAGTAAGTTAACGTTCCCACGTTTCTGTACTTCCACAACATCCCCCTTCGGGCCCACCATACTTATGCTGAATCAACGGAATTGTAAAGCCTGAGCCTTTCCCACGCTGCCGCTATGGTTTTGCATCTCCCCGCGGGCCCATCGTTTAGTATAGGGTCAGCACTATAATATAGTATAAAAAGCCTCATTGCGAGGCCCTAAGTCAGTTTAATACACCTTTCGAATTCTGGGCACAAGCCTCTCCTCCAACAGTTCAATACATCTTTCGGACTCTCTCACCAGCCTCTCGTCCAACAGTTCGGACCAGTGATTACAGGTAGCCCACCAAAATTCCCAATCGATCTTGGTCACTAATCAACGTGTTACCGAGCACAAGCGGTTGATCCGCACGGCCCTCCATCTCTATCGATTGCATTCGTATTAACTTCCGGTAAACTATATTCTTTTTCGGACTCAAAGCCGGTAATATAAATTGACAATTACTCACAGTGTTTTTTCTCATCATTTTACTATTATAAACTATATGTAAACTTTATTCAGTGATTAAATAAAAATAAAAAACATTTAAAAAAGATTGATCTTAACAAAAACATTCATTTTCGATAATAAATCGTCCTTTCCCAAATTCCAGACCATATCTTCTAAAAAAGTCTAAAACACCTAAAATAAAAGAACTTGCTATCCAGACATTCAAAAAACCCAGCTCTACCGCAATAAAAATATGGTTAACCTAGTCGGAAAAATCAATCCTTTTTAAAAAGGTATTTTTCGGCTAGGGGCCCATAAGTTATATAATCAGTGGGTTCTCAGAAGACTAAAAATGCAAAAACAAACCGCCCGAAATTTGGTTGAGTTTGGGCCAAGAGCCTAGATTTTGATTTCTTGACCCCCGTCCCCAATTTCGGCCCCAGAAAAAATTAATGATCTTTTTGTAATTATAAATTTATTTTAAAGTATAATAGGTATATTTTATTTTTCTTGTTTTTTTTTTTTTTTTTAGTTTGAAAATTTTATAATTTTAATTTACTTTGAAGGAGACAATAGAGTAGTGTGTCTTCTTGCTGGAATTATAAATTTTATTTATTTATAACGAGACTATAGTTTTGAGGGTTGCTGCTCTCTTCATCAGTCTATTACAATTCTTCCATTCATAAATTAATTCCTGTGAATCCATTGTAATAAACTGATGAAGAGGGCAAAGCCCTCGAAACTATAGTCTCGTTAAAAATAAAATTTATAATTCCAGCAGAAGACACACTCTTTTATTGTCTCCTTCAATATATAAAAATTCTGCTACCCTCGGCACAAAAACTTTCAATTTGATTTTTACCTTCGACCCCCCATAATTTTGCATTCGATTTCAACCAAAATCTAATCACGTCTTAATCTCAATTTGCCAAAGCTACATGTAAAATTTCGGTTTCATATTCACACTAGTTTTTGAGCTAGCTCGCCCACAAAATTTGATAACACACAGACTAACAGACATTTTGACAAAATAGTTATTATCTCGCAAAATATAATTTTGTCGATAATGACTTATTACAGATTTTTTGTAGACCAAAATGGCTTGCTTTGGCCCAATTTTTTTTAATCAAAATAGTTTCAGCCTTTTTTGAAATATTTCGAAAAAACGAACAAAAAAAACACTTTTTTCATGCACGATTACAATACTTGACCATACCCTGTAAAATATTGGTAACGCACTAACGTATTAACAGACATTTTGACAAAACAATTACCTATTATCTCGAAAAATATAATTTTTCGATTATCACTTATTAGTACTTTTTGTAGACCGAAATACCAAGCTTTCTCTCATTATTATTTTACCATACAGGGGGGTATGGTCATGTATTGTAATCGTCGATGAAAAAAGTGTTTTTTGCTTCTTTTTTTTTGAAATATTTCAAAAACTGCTTAAAGTATTTTGATTAAAAAAATTGGGCGAAATCATGGCATTTCGGTCTACAAAAAATCCCTAATAAGTAAAGTCTGTTAGTTAGTACATGCGTTACCAAATTTTTGTGGACGAGCTAGCTGAAAAACTAGTGTGAAAAACAAAACTAAATTTCACACGTAGATTTAGTGCAGTAAGATTAAGAGCTGATTAGATTTTGGTGAATATCGACCAAAAATAAAGGAGGAAGGGGAGGGTTAAAAATAAAAATTTAAGATAAAGTATAGAAATTTTTTTAAAAATTGTAGATACTTTTTAAAATTTAAAATATAACATACTAGTCTAAAAATACAAAAGCTAATCCCCCCCCCACATGAATATAAATAATTTTATTTAACAGCCCTCCCAAGGTTTATGGTAAAGTCAAGTGGATGGCCACATCAGAACGTGCCAATTTATTTCAATCAAAATAGTTTGAGACGTTTTTGAGATATTTCAAAAAACGAAGCAAAGAACAAACATAGCAAAAAAAGTCCAATAACAATGAAAAAAACGAGACCAATCGGAAACCGAGGGGTGAACCGCGACCTAATATGCTGTACACCTACTTCCACTTGTACTTCCAAATATTTCCAAGTACTTCCAAATATTCCCAGGTACTTCCAAATATTTCCAAGTACTTCCAAAATACTTCCAAAGAGGTGTATACCTACTTCCAATCGCGGATCACCCCTCGTCGGAAACTATACTGAACCCAATGAAAAAAAAATCAGTCGAATTGAGAACCTCCTCTTTTTTTGAAGTCGGTTAAAAAACCACTTTTCCTCATTCACGATTACAATACTTGACCATACCCTGTATAGTAAAGTAAAAATTAAATAAATAAATAAAAAATATTCAAGATTTGAAAATTGAATCATATGGCTTAAATAGAAACCCTAGAAATAATTATTTGTATTTATTAATATATTTCTTCTCTCTCAAGTGGTTGTTTATTCCACTTTGGGTATAATAAAATTTAAAATAAATTTTCATGCAAATTTTATCATCACATGGAGGGGTGGAGGGGTAGGGGAAGGGTCTACTAATTAAGAGGTTGTTGTTGGTTGGCTTGTATCGTTGAGAGTTTAATGAAATCAACCAAACACAACAACAACAACAACAAATATTTCAGAAAGATAAATTTCATATGAGAATACCTTTTCATTAAAGTTTATATATATATATATATATATATATATATATATATATATATATATATATATATATATCGTGTATGTACCATACTTATATATTATATATCTTATGTATTGGTGTTTTGGAATGTAAACATTCCCGAGAGCGAATCGAAGAATTCAAGCAATGCACCCCTCGCCTCAGTTGAGCCCTCGTCGCTTCTATGGTACATTACACGGGATGGAATCTCGGGGTGCGTGGAGAATTTTTCAGCTGCGATTTTCAAACCCACCTCCCCTGCTTTCAAACCCGCCCCCTTGTCCTCTTTTTCTTTATCTTATCCCAAAACTTCAAACGATTTGTCTAATTCCCGGTTCTTCACCTAAAATTATTGATAAATTAAAACAGGAATAGCAGGGAATTGGACAATAAATTAAAATCAGAGTTTTTATTAAATGCTCTAGACCAGGGGTTCTCAACCGGTGGTACGCGGGAAAGTTTCAGGTGGTACGCGTGTACAACAGTCTCCACAGCCATCAGTGACAAAATAAATTCCTTCAAGAGAAAGTTGGTCCTGTTTTGTTCACAAATACAGGAGGAGAATTTATTTGCATTTCCCACTCTATCATCATTTTTTGAAGAAAATGAAATATCTCCAAAACCAGATGTGGTTGCAGATATCATTGTTCACTTGGAAGGCCTTCAAAAAAGCTTTAAGAAGTATTTCTCTGAAGATTATTCAAAAGTGGACTGGATCAGAAACCCTTTTTCGGGAACCTCACCAAATGAATTGAACTAAAAGAAAGTTTTATCGATCTTACAGAAGATAGTTCCATGAAAGATTATTTTAAAGAGAAATCTTTAATTAACTTCTGGATCGGATGTAAAACCGAGTACCCTCTTTGATCTTCCGGCAAGCTCTGCTATTTTTGATGCCATTTGTTACGAGTTACTTGTGTGAGAGTGGATTTTCTGAACTCTTGTACATAAAAAATAAACATAGAAGCAGAATAAGTGTTGAAGAGGACTTAAGAGTGAAGATAAGTTCCATTACTCCTAATGTTGATATTTTAATCACAGGCAAACAACAACAAGTTTCGCACTAAAGACTATAAAAGTATATTTTGTATGATGATTAATTTTTTGCTGAGTTTGTACTAATTTTTTATTTGTATGTTTTTAGACCTATGGGTAATAAATAAAACTGTAAATTAACACCATTTTAATCTTTTTATTTCTCCTTTATTATAAGCATGTTATAAATAAACAAATATCTAACCATTAAATAAGAAGTTTTCTCAGAAATTTAATTCAAAAAATAAAAAAATATTTAGGTCTGATGGTACGCCAAAATTTCTCAAAAAGTCAAGTGGTACGCAGGTGCAAAAAGGTTGGGAACCCCTGCTCTAGACGTTTCGTCGATTTATTTCGACTTCCTCAGTGGCCCATCTTATCAAAAGACAATTTCACTATGCGACGAAATCGTCTTTTGACAAAGAGTGATAAGATGGTCTACTGAATATAAGTCGAAATAAATCGACAAAACGTTTGGCCCATTTAATAAAAACTCTGTTTTTTTATTTATTGTTCAATTCCCTGCTATTCCTGTTTTATTTAATAGTACCTGGAGGCACCGAGTGATGCTCGGTAACTTCTTCCTTCAGTTAGAACCCACCAGTGCACCCCACCTCCTGCACCTGTTTTGATTCAACCATATAATTCATTTTCATTCATCCAATTGTTAATAAATAAAACCTATCAAAATGTGTTTTTTTCAGAAAATTGTAACCTGCTCTTGATTATTTTTAAGTTAAGTTCATTATAAATAAATTATAAAACGTTTATTAATATTTCTAACGTTTAGGGACAACAAAATATGTTAAAATCCACAATCACAACAATACTTCTTCAAGGCCTTTGAGAATAAAGGATTTACCCGACCCATTGTCTGTCTGAGCACAAAAGGAAAAGGGAAACCTTTTTTTAAAACCCTAAGAATGGGATTTGTCTACTTGAGAATAATTAATTTGATTACGAAAAAACCCATCAAAAACAATTTTCTCGAAGATGAGACCGTGACAGATCGAATTGTCACCCCAAAAAGCCCCTAACTCGAGAATTTCATCAAAATCGGTAGAGTCGTTTTCAAAATAGAACCAAGATACAAATATATATACAAACAAATAAATATATATATAAACAAATAAATAAATGTACAATTTTTGCACGTTTAATAAGAGTAGATTTATCATGGATACGAATGATAAACAATTATTGATAAATTTTATATTCCAATCAAAGAATGGGTTATAGAAAACATTGGAGAAGGTAGAATTTTTTCTTGTGGAATGTGAATTGACTAGATGGGATGTAAAAATATTAAAAGTCTCAATTCCTAGCTACCGGGCTTAAGAGGGTGGGGTAGGGGTGTAAATGTCCCGCTTTTTGTTTTTTTTTTGCTTATATCTTAAAAACGGTGAGTCGTATGGAAAAAATTACTCTTAGTAAAATAAAAGTCTATAAAATTTACAATAAGATTGATTCTATTTAATTTTTCACTATTTCTTATGGTTTTTGAGATATTTGCTCGCGAATTTCGTAAATGTATGAAAAAAAAGAATTTCCTGTTATTTGTCAAACTTTTGTATCTAGCGCCTCAGGCTTTCGTTTTACAGTTTTGAGCGTTGTTTGAATGGACTATTAATGAAGTCCAACCGGATATTCGGCTTAGGTAAAATATATCGCGGGAGGATTTATCTTATTAGTTTATCCATTGTGATGTATGGGCAATGTATTATAATCGGTCTAAGGCAGGAGTCGGCAACCTACGGCTCGCGAGCCTCATGCGGCTCTTTCGATGTCAAGATGCGGCTCTCCAGTTCCATCAGCAAACATTAAAATCATATTAATTTATTTCCAAAACTCATAAAAAAATATTATAATTGCAAAAAAATCTATTTATTTTAAATCAAAAATCAAATTTATACACCTAATCATAATCAAATACCATAATATTGAAACAAAAATGTTAGTGGCTCTTTGAAAAGTGGGAAATTATGTAATTTGTAACTTTTGCCTCTTACCGTCTCAAAAGGTTGCCGGGCCCTGGTCTAAGGTAAAGACTAAGGAACCCATGGTCTCAATTAAAGTCACAATTTGTAGTATTCATATTTCATGTTGAATTTTATAACCTGCCAGTTTTGTCAAAAATTACCTGCTGTCTCGACCAGAGCCCAAAAAGTGCGATTTTTTGTTTTCATAGTGATTTTGAAATATATTTCTCAAAATGTTAATGTGAATTTTACAATATTTAAAGGATAAAAATCGAAACCAAAAATAAAGGGATTCTTGATGAAAATATATATAGTTTAATTATATATAGGGTGTCCCAAAAGTCAAGGATCAAACGTGAACACGAGATAGGTGAGTTCAGGATTGTCCAAAATAAAAAAAAATTTAAATAAAACTCTCTTAGTTTTCGAGTTATGGGCATTTTTTTGAAAACCGTGAAAATCGCTACCCTGCTCTAAATATTTGAATGTTGTGGCTTCGAATTTTCATATTTTATAATTCTAATTTTTGTTACGGAATCGAGAATAATACTGCTATCGATCACAAAACAGAAAATAAGAGTCTTATACTTTTTGAGAAAAAAATATTTTTGTCAGATTCATGTGTCAAAAAATTTTAATCAGCTAACTTTGACTAACTTAACTCTTGATTTCTTAAAAAAAACTGTGTCAAACAATAATGGCAAATTATCTAAAAAATTGACGCATTTAATGAAGATTTCAAAATGGTATAAAACATTCCACTTTTTTAAAAAACAAAAAATAATTATTGCAATTTTATGAGAGAGAAACTAATTTCAAATCTTAATTCGTAATTGTCTAAAGGGTAGAATTTAACATGAAAACAGATATCAAATAATTTTAATTTTAATTTGTAATTTTAAATATTATTAGATATTAAATATAAAAACAATTATTATTTTGAAGATTTACTTTAATTGACTAAAATTATTTTAATAAATTAAATTACTTTTCAACCAAGGCCATGATTATTGGTAGTCGTCCTTTTGTCAGGAGGCTTTTTGGCGGTGACCCCCCTAGAGTAAGTGTAAATGGGCACCAGATTCAATATAGCGAGTGTGTCCCTAATCTCGGGGTCATCTTTGACCGATTCTTCACCTGGGAGGAACACATTAATTCGGTCAGTCGACGAGTGTTTCGGGGTCTCCATCAACTCATTAAAGTCAGGCATCTCATTTCTTTTTCGACAAGTAAACATCTCATCAATTCTTTGATATTGCCAATCATGGACTATTGCTGTCTCGTGTATCGCGACGTCTCTGGGACCCGCGCGGGCTTACGGGCTTTGAATGCATGCGTTCGATTTATTTTTGACATTCCTAGACGTGATCATGTCTCCCCCTTTTATGTCAGACTTGGTTGGCTTAGGGCGACCCAGAGGCGTCTCTACATGCTTGGCAAATTCCTGCATCGTACCTTCATTTCACATCAGCCTGAATACATCTATAAAATGTTCACTTTTAAATCATCCATACATAATCGGGCTTTTCGGGCTGATTCAAATGGTATTCATATCCCGAGTCACCGGTCCGAGGTGGTGAATAGGTCATTCACTGTCACTGCTGCCCGACTGTGGAATTCATTACCATCATTCACCCGTTCATCTTCATCATCACTTATCTTCAATCGTGGTCTCTTGGCATGTATTCGCGGGGGCGGGTCTCGGGAGTGAGCGTCTCTTTTTTGGCGTCTCTCTTTTATGGTGTATCTTTTCCCTCCTGCTGGCTCTCTCACCTTCCTCTCAACTTCCTTTCGCTGGAGCTTTCTTTCTTTCTTTCTTTTTCGCACACACTTGTTTTTATTTTTCTCCTCTTTGTTTTATGTTAATTATTATTTTTTACTGCTCATATGAGGCAAACTGCCTCAGAGCATTGTGTAAAGTTAAATTGTAAGAATTATGAATGAATAAATAAATAAATTCTACCCTTTAGCTAATTACGAATTGTGTTTTGAAATTTGTTTCTGTATCATAAAAATGCAAATATTATTTTTTGTTTTTTAAAAAAGTGAAATGTTTTATACCATTTTGGAATCTTGATTAAATGAGTCAATTTTTTAGAAAATTTGCTATTATTGTTTGACACAGTTTTTTTGATATCAAGAGTCAAAGTTAGCTGATTAATATTTTTTGACACATGAATCTGACAAAAATATTTTTTTCTCACAAAGTATAATACTCTTAGTTATTTTCTGTTTTGTGATCGATAGCAGTATTATTCTCGATTCCGTAACAAAAATTAGAATTATAAAATATGAAAATTCGTAGCCACAGCATTCAAATATTTAGAGCAGGGTAGCGATTTTCACGGTTTTTAAAAAAATGCCCATAACTCGAAAACTAAGAGAGTTTTATTCATTTATTTTTTTTATTTTGGACAATCCCTGAACTCACCTATCTCGTAGTTCAAGTTTGATCTTTGACTTTTGGGACACCCTGTATATTTAAACAGTTTTTATTTTTATTATTAATTTATTTTAATTTAATTTTATAATTAATTTGTATGATTATACTTCAGGGAAAATTTTTCGGGAAATATTTGTCGAAAAATCAATTATATAAATCAGTGGGGGGGGGGGGCAAAAAAATTTGAATTTTTTTCTCTTTTTATACATAGATATAATAATTCACTTTTAGAAAATCTTCTTCAATAGAGGTTGCTGGATCTATCTATCTCTTTTAATCGAAATGAATAGAATTTTGCACAATCTCTCTTTAAGTAAGATTCACTGAAACAATTAGGAAAAAAATCAACTATCAAAATCAGGGGGGGGGGTTATATTTAATTTTTAATCAAATAAAAATAACATTAGATTTGATTTTTATCATTTAAATAGTATTGTAAAATATATATTAGCATTTTTAAAAAATATATTTCCAGAAATCACTCTTGTTGGGCTTTGGACATGACCTCTAGTTTTTTTTTTTTTTTTTTGATAAAACCGTCAGGTTATAAAATTCAACCTGAACGACTTTGGTCGATACCATGAATACTGTAGTCTTTACCTGAGAACCCTTTGTAGTTGCACTTGCCGCCGAAACGTTTTACTTACTGGGAGTTTTATTTACCCCACGTTGGCTGATATAACTCCTACAACCCACTGCAAATCCTATTTATATATATATTTTATTAAAAGATTCGATTCAAAGATAATAATAAATAATCGAAATAAGATTTCTCTCAATTGAAAAATAAATATATTTATCCGTTAACAAGTCCATTTGGATTGTCAATTCAAGTGATTTCTCTCTATATATATAGTATTTCCTTCAATAATATGCGTTGTTTAAAGTTTCACCACTTATCCTTCTGTGAAGGGTGAGGTGGAGGGGCGAAAGGAAACATTTTCAATATGGAAAAAGTGCTTGATTGAATCCCCAGAAAAGGGCAGAAGGGTCGTGAAAGAGTTCAAGAAGGTTAAAGAGGTGCGGTTTCTTTTTAACCTTGCCACCCCCACCCCCGACCCCCCGCTTGCTTGCCGGTAAAACCCCTCACTCCCTCTTCCCGTCCAATCCTTTTCCTTTATTCGTCCTGTAGAGAGAACTTGAAAACAAACTTTTCTCGTGTTATTTTTTTCTTCATCTCTTCCTCGTTGTCTTTCTCCACCCCCACCCCACCCCCCACCCCCACCCCCACCTGCCCCCCCCGGAAGATAAGTTTAAATTATTTCGGGACGGGGTGTTTAATGAAAGTCTCGCTCTCTCGCTTACTTGCCGCCCTGTATATACTAGCCCCCCCCCCCCCCCCGTGAACATTGTCATACTTTGCGCTTTAAAGCCCAAGACAACAAACAAAAGATTTTGGAATATCGAAATTTTCATCTCGAAAGATACAAAATGAAAAGGTTAAAAAAAGGTTTGGGGAGGGGAGGGGGTCCGAGGAGGAGGGGGTGTAAATGGAATAAAAAAAAATAGGAATAGAGAATTGCTTTTTCCAGCATGGCAATTGACTTTTTTTTTTAATAAGAAAAAGAATATATTAATGTTAAGGAAAATTCTTGTAAATTGTATTTTAAACTAAATATTAAATAAATATTGGTAAATTTGTAGGTATACTTAAAAATATATACCTACAAATCTTTTATATATATATATATATATAAACAATCTTGAAACGTTTACTATTAAAATCTAAAAATTTGGAGAGAATTTCTCCCTTTATCAATGAAATTTTATAAAATTTGAGTAATAATTAATTTAATAAAATTCTTGATATTATCTTCAAGTTGTTAAACCATTTATTTTACATGAATTTATGCATAAATTATTTTTGAGCTTCGATTCCGGAGATTACTTCTCCACCATCGAATGTCTTTGATCATCTTTTAGTCCTTGTTTTTAATAAGAGGAAAAAATTAATTAAGTAAAAACCTCTTTTCCGATAATTATTTCAATTCCATTATTCCCCAATTCAATCTCGTCCATCATTAATTCATTATCTTCAAATAATAATAAATAATAATAAATTTTTTATTGAACCAATTATTTTACATGCATTAGCGTATACATTTTATTTGAGCTTCGACTTCGGAGATTACATCCCCACCATCGACTGTTCTTGATCTTCTCGTGCTTGCATTATCTTCAAATATGTAATAATAATATTAAATATCGTAACTTGTCTTAATCTGATTGTAGTTTTTAACATAAGCTTGAATTCAAGTTTTAAAACGCAGATATATAAATTCAATTTACACTAATATGATCAAATTTCACAGTTTCATTTCTGAATGCGCATTAACCGGTGTTGAATCTCAAAAGTTAAACTAATATCCATAAAATATCTGTCCTATAATTTATAGTTTAAAAGGGAGCAGGGGGAGATGTAGGGGGAGGTTTCAGCAGGGCTATAATACATTATAATAATTAACGTCCTTCCGCCCACATAACCCTCTTAATCTCCCTCTCTTGCACATTTATGGCTATATATATATTGACCTATCTATGTTCACATTAAACATTGCCCTTATTACATTAAAACACACACGAATTGATAGAATTTTTTAAGAAGAAGAAATTTTTTTTAATATTAACTTGTGAACGATGAATAATGTTTGTTAAAAATTAAATATTATCATACCGGAGTGTTATCTATATTTAATAGTCGAATAAAAATCGAAGGTCTAGACGCTGTTATACTCCCAGTCAACTTCTTATACTGTATAAGGCTCAAATTCGTCCTTGTCTCGAATATGGCTCTCATCTGTGGAGGGGTGCCTCCAAGCATTCTCTTGGTACACTGGATGCGATTCAGAAGCGAGCAATTAAACTAATAGGAGACCCGGCTCTAACCAACTCACTCGACTCCCTGTTTCTGCCCTTTCCCTGTACTGCAGATACTATCACGGTGTCTGTTCAGTCGAGCTGAAATCAATTCACCTCCCCTAATGCCTCTCTTTACGAGAAACACGCGGTTTTCGAACGCTCAGCAGCCCTTCGCTGTCAAATTGGATAAAAGTCGAACAAGCGCTCGCCAACTCTTATATCCCTATGACCTCCAGAGACTGGAACTCGCTCTCTGCCACCATCTTTCCCGCGACTTATAACCTTCAGCTATTTAAGACCCGTATCCACAGATACCTTCGACCCTAGCCCAGCCCATAAAAATTCTTTCTTCTTCTTCACGATGGAGGGACCAACCCAGGCCTTTAGGGGTTGCACATTTTTGGTGTAACTCCTTCTCTCATCATTTTCATAAAAAAAGACCATGTCCAAATGTAGTTTTAAAGTAGACCATAGAGCAGTGATCTCCAAAGTGGGGTACGCCACATTTCTCTTCAAAATACTTTATGTTGTCCTCTTGTAATTCATCAATTGCATATATATTTATATATGGGGCGTTACATGCCATATCTGAAGGTTTGAAAAAAAATTAATATGTACCCTTTGAAAAACTTCCAGGTAAATTTTGAAATCACCGGCTTAAAAGATATCGAATTTACCCTAACCCATGCCCACTCCATTCCACCCCCGCACCCACCCTCCGCACCCAGTTTTTGCATTTCTAGCCTTCTAGTGACCCACAGATTATGTATACAAAATTTGGTTGAGTTTGGTCCAAGAGAAAGAATTTTCATTTTTTGACCCCCCCCCTTTTTTTGGGTTGTTAGTTTTTCCATTTCTATCTCTCTAGAGGTCCAGAGATTATGTATACAAAATTTGTTGAGTTTGCTCCAAGGGAAAGAATTTATATTTTTTCACCCCCCCCTTTTTGGGTGGGTTTTTGGGGAAATTTTTTTAACAAAAGTTGTCAGAAATCACATCCCCTACAACTTTGTTTATTATAAAATTTGCCGTAGGGTTAATAGTTTAGGAGTTATTTGATAATTTTCATTCGTGCGCCCCCCAAAACCCCCTTCTGGGGTCAAAATATCAAAACGTTATATAGCTAAAAACGTAAGTTAGAAAACATCTGATGTAAATATGAAATTTGATAATAATCTCTTTAGCCGTTTTTACATGAATCGTGAGCAACTTTTCGCTGAACGCACGGAAATATACAGACAGACATACATACATACAGACAGACAGGAATTTTGTTGAGGGTGTTTTCGTTCATAACTTTGCTTGCAACCAAAATTTGGCGTGATTTGGAGCAATGTACAGACAAAACCTTAATTTTATATGTATATATATATATATGGTAGATTACTTAATAGTCTTTTTTTATTATAATCCGTGTTAATTTTTTTAATATATTTATTTGAGTGAATGTAGGGCAGGTTTTAGTTTTAACAATGTCATATATGAGGAGCATAGGTAGTTACCTATATAGATGATTGTGGTGCACGTTCATTTTAAAGGTTTGTTTATGGATGCGAACAATGAAATATGGTATATTTATTTGCTATATTGCTGAAAAATGCGGTTTTTTTCGATGAATTTAAATAGAAAATATCATAAAAATGCACTTTTGACTTGTAAAAAGTAATTTTCTTCCAACTCGGCGTGATATATGTAAAGCCAGGTGAGAACCAAGTATTAAATTCAGTGATGAAGATAAAGAATTTATTCAAGTATCCTTTATCTTGTAACATTTGTTGTTTATTTGTCGTTTCAATGTTCATTCAACGCCATCATCAATCTTTTTTAAATTATGATTATTTGCTATATTGCTGAAAATTCGGATTTTTTAGATGAATTTAAAAAAAAAAAATATGACAAAAAGGCATTGAAGACTTGTAATAATTAATTCTCTTCTGACTCGACGAGCTATATGGAAATCCACATGAGAACCAAGTATTAAATTCATTGATGAAGATAAAGAATTTATTCAAATATACTTCTAGGTAAGTGTTGTTTATTTGACAAAAAGTGACCTTTCAATGGTCATTCAACCATCCATCATCAGTCTTTTTTACTTTACCATACAGAGTATGGTCAAGTATTGTAATCGTGCATGAAAAAGTGGTTTTTCCTTCTTTTTTTCGAAATATCTAAAAAACGGTTGAAACTATTTTGATTAAAAAAATTGACCGAAACCATGGCATTTCGGTCTACAAAAAGTCCTAATAAGGGAACATCGAAAAAATTATATTTTTTGAGATAATAATTGTTTTGTTAAAATGTCGGTTAGTCTGTCCGTTAGTCTGTTTGTCTGGTTGCCTGTGCGTTACCAAATATTTGTGGACGAGGTGGCTCAAAACTAGACTGAATATCAAAACCAAATTTCACACGTAGCTTTGGTTCATTGAGATTAAGAGCTGATTAGATTTTGGTTCCAATCGACTCAAAATTAAGGGGGGTGGATGGGGGTTAAAAATTGAAAATCTAGGCCATTTGAGCAAACTCAACCAAATTTTCTATACGTAATCAGTGGGACCCCAGAAGTCTAAAAATGCAAAACCAAACCGCCCAAAATGGGGGAAGGGGGTAAAAATTAAAAATCTAGCCCGTTTGAGCAAAATCAACCAAATTTTGTATACATAATCAGTGGGACCCCAGAAGTCTAAAAATGCAAAAACTAACCGCCGGAAATGGGAGGGTGGATGGTCAAAAAATTAAAATCTTGGCCATTTGACCAAACTCAACCAAATTTTGTATACATAATCAGTGGGATCTCAGAAGTCTAAAAAGCAAAAACTAGCCCCCTCCCCTACATGATTATAAATAATTTTATTAAATATAAGTGAGAGGGCAGGTTGTATGGTAAAGTCAAGTCTGCCCTTTCCCGTACTACAGATACTATCACGGTGTCTGTCTCAGTCGAGCTGAAATCACTTATCCCCCTAATGCCCTCTTTACGAGAAACACGCGGTTTTCTAACGCTCAGCACCCCTTCGCTGTCAAATTGGATAAAAGTCGAACAAGCGCTTTCGCCAACTCTTTTATCCCTATGACCTCCAGAGACTGGAACTCGCTCCCTGCCACCATCTTTCCCGCGACTTATAACCTTAAGCTATTTAAGACCCGTATCCACAGATACCTTCGACCTCCGCCCAACCCATAAAATTCTTTCTTCTTCTTTTTCACGATGGAGGGGCCAACCGAGGCCTTTAGGGGTTGCACCTTTTTGGTGTAACTCCTTCTCTCATCGTTATCATTAAAAAAAAAAGTGGATGGCTACATCAGAACACGTCAGCTTATTTTTTATAGGTTCATTTTATAATATATTATATATTTTACTTAGGTCAAAAAATGAAAATACAAACTCTTGTATCAAACTTAGCTAAATTTTGTATACATAATCAATGGGTCCAGAGTAATCTAAAAATTCAAAAACTAACCTCCCTCCCCTTCATGATTATAAATAATTTTATTAAATATTAAATATAAGTGATAGGCCAGGTTGTATGGTAAAGTCAAGTGGATGGCCACATCAGAACACGTCAGCTTATTTAAGTCATTGCAGCAACCAATAATATTCTCAACAATTAAAAAAACAAATGTTTGCTTGTACTATGCATATCCTTACAATAATTATTTTACGAATGATAAAGAGAGTTCAATCATTTTTTCCTGGTAATGTGTGTATTAGGGTGGTCCTTATTTTGGGTATTTTCGAATTTTTATGCTCCCAGAGGCTCATATATGGTTCGAAATAAATAAAAAAAAACATCCCTCAAGTTTCAAGTCTCTATACAATTCCATGCCTCATTTTTTATTATTTAAAATAGTCTAAAAGTCTTATTTTTATTAAAAAAATACAAAATTACTTCCGAGCCAAATTCAATTTTTTTTTTAATTTTACAGTTATTATTTATAAAACATACCTACTAGTATTTTGAAAAGCATCTTATAGATAGCAATGAATATTTAAATCTAATATATAATAATAAATACTAATTTTTATTTTATTTTTATACATTTTATTGTGACTATACAAGAAAACAGTTTATGAAACAAAACTAGCCCATAGTTAATTCATAATACATTTTTAAAATGAAAAGAATATTTAATAATATTAAATATAATACATAAGAATAAAGAGGTTACAATCATTAATGTGTTTCTTTAAACTAAATATAATATATTTGCAGAAATTTATTTTACTTTCTCATTGATTTGCTCCCATATTCTTACATTTTTTCCCCTGCTATTTTTAATCTAAAATTTAAAAATCTGGATTTAATTTTGTACTGTAAATTGTGGCAATCTAAAATATGATCTATTATAATTGAGTCGAGTTGTTTTAATAAAAAAATTTCTAATATCTACATAATTTTGTTCTAAAACAAAATTGAATTGTCGGGATATTTTTTTCATATTTAAAAAAATTTCAAAAGTATTGTAATTACAATAAAATAAAAATTTTTTTTGAAACATTTTAGATAGACCAACCGTGAATATTCAGCTTTATCAAATGTTTTTGAACTTGCACATTTGATACATGAGTCACAAGATTTCGAACTCTTTATTGTAGTTATAAATTTCTAACTATTTGGGGGGTACGTCAAATAAACATGTCTATGACGTATTAGACAGACATTTCAAATATTTAAAAATACATAGGTACTTTAACATAATAAAACTGATAAAAATATTTTATTTTAAAATAAATTTTTTGATTCTTATCATTAGTTAAAATAATATTTAATTTAAGAAAAATAATGTTCGAGACTCAAAAATTGGATATGTTTGAGTGGTGAAAATTCGATGAAACCCTGTTTTAATTTTAATATTTCAATTAACATTCAAAGTTAAATAAAAATTAATTTTCTAGTTTAATTTAACAAATTAAATAAACCTTTAGATAATAAATTTAGATTTGTCATCGTGTTTTGTATTTTTATAAGCCTAAACTAGGTATATATTTACTAGGTGTACTGGAAAGTCATTACCGGTTTTTTCGAAAAAAAACTACGAAATTTTTAAGAAAATGGAAAATTTATTTATTCAAAGTATTGGCCATTTGATTCTATACATCTTGCCCATCTTTCTGGCAATTTATGGATGCCATCCCAAAAAAACTGTTTGTCCTTTGAGCAAAACCATTCATCGAGCCATTTTCAACTTCTTCGAAATTGGCGAAGTGCTGCTCTGCAAGCGCGTGTCCCATCGATGCGTAAAAGTTGATAGTCGGACGGGGCAAGGTCTGGAGCGTACGGCGGGTGCGATAATATGTCCCACCCAAGTGCTTTCAACGCTTCCTTGACCGGTTTTGCTTTATGAGACGGCGCGTTATCGTGTTGTAAAATCTGGTCTTCGGGCCCATTCTGGACGTTTTTCGATCAATGCGTGGTTCAAATTGATCATTTGTTGTCGGTGTATTGTTTTTTCAATTGTTTTTGAGTTTGGGTTGGGTCTTCATCCAATAACTCCTGTAGTTTCGCATCTTCAAACTTTTTTGGTCTACCAGAACGTTCTTTATCTTGCACATCGAAATCACCACTTTTGAATTTTTCGAAACCACACCTCACATGTTTTTAAGGTTAAAGCATGCTCACCGTAAGTTTCTACCAGCAAACGATGACTTTCAGCGGCTTTTTCTTTTGATTAAATAAGAAAAGTAATGCGTGCCGCAAATGCACGTTTTCAGGCATGAAACTTGACATTTTCAAAGAGGTATAAATCCATGAAGGTGTTACTTTCGCAAAATATAAACATGTATAGCTTTGAAGCTTGATGTCAGTAGAATAAAATGCATATGTGTCAAATCATAACATTGCATACTTAAGCCTAGCGACATCTGTTAGAAAAACCGGTAATGACTTTCCGGAACACCTGGTAGATGTGATTAATTGTCCATGGCAAAGTTATTATACTTAAAACTATTAGTCAATATATGAGACCTAGATAGTTAAATATATTTTCAGTAAATTAGAACGATATAAGCACTCACTAAATCTAAATCACCTCAATAAACTGAAGAAACCAGGCCTTCTCAATGCTAATTTAGCCAGAAAAATGGCGGATTTCACGATTGACCAATAGGAACACAGTTCACCCATTGTCGCCACTATGGTTATCTAGTCACTATATGTCTTACATATATATAGATAGATATTTGGTTAACGGCACTGCACGACCCATAAGGTTAAGAACCACTGATCTAAAGTCTAAAAAACAAATCATCGCAATATTAATAAAGTCCCATTTTCTTTTTTTAAACAGAGAGCCCTAAAAACCAATTTTATTTAGGTACTTCTGATGTATTATAAGAGCCGTTATTTACGTTTTCTTAAAAATGATTCAATGATGATGTAATTAAGAGAATTTATAATAAGACTTATATAATTAATTAAAAAATATTGTAGACATTTCTCTTTACTTTCATTTGACGACTAATGAAGTGGCATATTGAGAAGTGTAAAGAGCCAGCCAGCCAGGGGCGCATTTATTCTGTTTGATAAAATTCCTAAATATTTTAATTTAATGAATTTGAACTGGAATATATAAGAAGAAAAAAAGGCATAAATAAATAAACATTAAATGTGTATAGGATGAGGAGGTAAATACAACCCCCCAGGCTGGTTGGTCCCTTTGACTAATCACATATCTTTTGCTTAATGAACTTGTTTTAGAAACGACAACTTATTAATAATACCCATGCGTGGGGATCTATCCATGCACGCCAAGTCAAAGGGAAAGAGAGAAAATGGTAAGCGGGGGTGGTGGGGGGGGGCTGGGGGTGGGGGTGGTAAGCTTTTTAGCTTATCGATTCGATGAGATGGAGTTTATTTAAAAGTTGTAGCTCAATTTTATGGAGTGCATTTGAAGAGAGAGAGAGAACGGATGCAATTACCACGTCAAATTCTCCTTTGTACTTTCTCTCGCTCTCTTTAGAGTCTCTTTGAGCAGCCACCCATCCACCCACGCACACACATACTCCTTTTCTATTGATTCTTGATATTACCGCAAATTCTATATCTATATATATATCTAAACAGATATACAAGAAATCCTCATCACATCATTTTATTATAAAAAAAAGATCACATCCGTTATCTACCCAACCTTCAAATTGAAAGTTTTTTGCCGAGAGTAATCAGAATTTTTATATATTGAAGGAGGCAATAAAAGAGTGTGTCTTCTGCTGGAATTATAAATTTTATTTATTTATAAAGAGAACTATAGTTTCGAGGGCTTTGCTCTCTTCATCAATGTCTATTAGGGTGTCTATTCCATAACATGTGGAGAATGTGATTCGACCTATATAGGAAAAACAGAGCGAAATTTAAACACACGCATTTCGGAACACAAGAGAGTGTTTAAAGGGGTTCGGGAGCATTTCCGAAAGCTTTATTTTAAAAATAGCCGCTAAAATATAAACTTCACGAACGCCACCTACAGACAAAAATAATAAAATAAGTATAAATTTCAATTCTTGACTTGCGCACCGTGTATAATTTCTTATACTACCACATGAAAGATGTTAACCTTTCATTCTTAAATTAATTCCTGGAATACATTGTAATAGACTGATGAAGAGGGCAAATCCTTCGCAACTATAGTCTCTTTATAAATAAATAAAATTTATAATTCCAGCAGAAGACACACTCTTTTATTGTCTCCTTCAATACCCACCCTTCTTTAACAAATTGACAACGTTTTTTATATTTATTTTTATTTTTTTATTATTTGAAAAAGGTTAAAATAAATTTTCAGATACAAGTACCAAAAGTTGAAAATATTAAATATATACCGGGTAGTTTTTATCTTGAGACAGTCTTATAACTCAAAAACAGTACATTATATGAAAACAAGTTTCAAATAAAAGTTTATTTATATCAAGGGTGAAACTAAACTACACTATTGTTTGCCGATCTAGAACAAGCTTTCAAGGGTATTTTAAGGTCAAGTTCTGTGCCATTGAAATGGATGACGAGCCTTTCCCTGATAGGAATAGACCCTCTCAAGCTTCATTTTATCGTGTTGTAAATATGTTTAAAAAATAAGGAAATTGGAACTGGAATTCATCCAAAAGACTTGCAAATACACTTTGTCTCAGAACACTGTCGAAAAATTATTAAATTATTTATTCAATAATTAAATATTTGATCATTATGATTTGATAATTAAGTTAAATAATTGTTAAAAATAATTATTATAATTTTTTTGAGATCTTATAATTGACTTAATATTTTGTTTATTTGATGTTGGATAAAAAAATAGTTCTTATGAAAGTTGCTCAGTTTTTCTTGTAGATTATGAATATGAAAATAAATATATAGGATTCTATTTAAAAAACAGTACTTGACCTTAAAATACCCTTGAAAGCTTGTTCTAGAATCGACAAAAAATGGGGGGGGGGGGGTTAAAATTTAAAATTATAATATTTTCAAACTAAAAAAAAAAAACAAGAAAAATGAAATGAATTATAAAATAGACCTATAATAACAAAAAAAATTTATGGCGCCAAAATTAAGGGGAGGGGGTCAAAAAATAAAAATCTAGGCCATTCAACCAAACTTAACCAAATTTTGTATACGTAATCTATGGGCTACCAGAAGACTAAAAATGCAAAAACTAACCGCCCAAAATGAGAGGGGAAGGTTGAGGGTCAAAAAATTAAAATCTAGGCCCTTGTACCAAACTCAACCAGTGTGTATGGTAAAGTCAAGTGGATGGCCACATTAGAACGTGTCAATATATTTACTTTACCATACAGGGCATGATCAAGTATTGTAATCGTGCATGAAAAAGTGTTTTTTTGCTTCGTTTTTTCGAAATATCTCAAAAACGGCTGAAACTATTTTGATTAAAAAAATTGGACAAAACCATGGCATTTCGCACTACAAATAAAATTTATTAAAATTTCCCCGTATAAAATTTTTATTTTTATTATTTGGGACAGTAATAAATATGTCATCATCATCATCATCATTGAGTATACAGTCCTAAGACTGGTTTGATGCAACAATCCGTCTCCACTCGACTCTGTCCCCCGCCAGCTGTTTGACCTCTCTAAATGTCTGGCATCCCATACCCCAGAGTAATAAATATGTACTTACAAAAAATCTAGTAGAAAGATAGGAGAGAAAAAAAGCTCTGGATAGGTACCTGAAACAAAAAATAAAATAAATACATTAATTAAATAATTGAAATCATAATTTGAAATTTGTTTTTTAAGTTTTAAGCATATTTATCCATACCCCCCCCCACCCCCGTTATTTATTAACAAAATCATACCCCAGCTCTAGATATTTTCACTTCTGAAGCAAACTTAACTTCTGACCCACCCCTCTTTGTCTCATTTAATAACAATAGTCACCCCCACCAAAAAAAAAAAAATAATAATAATAAAATAGAAAAATAAAATGTCTCATTTCAATTATCTCTTATACATTTTATTGTTATAAGTATATTATTTTCCAACTATATATTTTTACTTTACCATACAGGGTATGGTCAAGTATTGTAATCTGTGAGAAAATGGTTTCTTTTCCTTCATTTTTTGGATATATCTCAAAAACGGCTAAAACTATTTTGATTAAAAAAATTGAGCGAAACCATGGAATTTCGGTCTACAAAAAAGTCCTAATAAGTGAACATCGAAAAAAATATATTTTTCGAGATAATAATTGTTTTGTCAAAATGTCTGTTAGTCTGTCTGGTTGTTCTGGTTGTTAGTTAGTTAGTCTGTGCGTTACCAAATTTTTGTGGACGAACTAGCTCAAAAACCAGTGGGAATATCAAAACCAAATTTCACACGTAGTTTTGGTCCATTGAGATTAAGAACTGATTGCATATCGACCCAAAATTAAGGGGGGTTAAAAATTAAAAATCTAGCCCAATGAGCAAACTCAACCAAATTTTTGTATACATAATCAGTGGACCCCCAGATGTCTAAAAATCCAAAAACTAACCACCCAAAATGGGGGGGGGGGTTAGGGTCAAAAAATGAAAATCTAGGCCCTTGTACCAAACTCAACCAAATTTTGTATATATAATCAACCCCAGAAGTTTAAAAATGCAAAAACTAACCCCCCTCCCCTACATGATTATAAATAATTTTATTAAATATTAAATATAAGTGAGGGGCCAGGTTGTATGTTAAAGTCAAGTGGATGGCCTCATCAGAACACGTCACCTTATTTTTTTTTTAATTTATCTAAAAATTTTGAGTTTTTTTTTCTTTTGAAACTAAATAGAATTTTTCCAAAAAAATCACCTCTGGCCGTATAGCCAACTTATATTAAGAGAGAAAGAATTTATATTTTTAGGTCAGTTTTAGGTGGGGGGGGGGGGTTAAAAATTAAAAATCTAGGCCATTTGACCAAACTCAACTAAATTTTGTTTACATAATCAGTGGGACATCAGAAGTCTAAAAATGCAAAAACTAACCGCCAAAAAGGGGGGTGTTGGGTCAAATAATGAAAATCATTGGCCATTTACCAAACTCAACCAAATTTTGAATACAAAATCAGTAGGAACCCAAAAGTCTATAAATGCAAAAACTAACCCTCCAAAATGGGAGGGGGGTGTAGGTTCAAAAAATTAAAATCTAGGCTCTTGTACCAAACTCAACCAAATTTTGTTTACCAAATCAGTGGGCCAGAGTAATCTAAAAATGCAATAAACTAACCCCACTCTCTTAGATGATTATAAATAATTTTATTAAATATATGTTAAGTGATGGTCCAGGTTGTATGGTAAAGTCAAGTGGATGGCCACATCAGAACACGTCAGCTTATTTTTTATTGTTTTAAATTTTTTCGAGGGTTTTGGCGCCCTTCTGGCTAACTGGCCGCATCACTTGCTTACAGCGTAGAGCCGGCTCTGATTATACCTTAATTATTCTAAAATTAACCAAATTTTATTCCTGACTTGAACTATAATCAAGGAAACTCTATTTAACCTTCAACCCTTGAAGAGAAAACCATATAAAAATATGTATACTTATGACAAACTGAAAATATTATTTGACTTGTACTATATTAAAGTTTGCATGTCCGCTAAATAAAAAAAAAGTATAATTAAAATTCATTTCATCTTCCTCGAAGAAGTATTTAAAAAATAATCATTAAAATTAATTTCCAGTACATTTCCTTACTGTATATATAAAACGAAAGGAAGGGAGAGGGAAATAATTATTTATTTTTAGAAATTATTAACGGATATATACCTACATTTAATCAGTTAAACGCATGCAATGGAAAATAGATTTCTTTTGCTTTCAAGGTTAACGTTTAATAAATTTCTTAAAAAGAATCAGAGAACTCTCTCTGTTAACTTGAGTAAGAAATTTAACCTGAGAGAGAGAAATGTGGGGGATAGATATAGAATTGAGGTGAACTTTTGTTGTATTGATTAACAAAAATATATAGAGCTTACTAGTCTACAATAAATTACTCTCGGTTCGCCCGGGGAGGCAGGCTTTTATTTTTTCATGTGTTTAGAAAAATGTCTGAAATCTTTAAAAAAATTATTTTAAATTATGATTTTTTTTACAAATAAACGACGAAATATTAACATGAAATTACTTTTTGAAGTCGGTGCCAAACAAACTATACTTATAAGCGAACGTACCCGCCAAACGTACTAAGTAAGATCCGTCGAGTGCGATTTATAAAAAGTATATGTTTGACACCGACTTCCAATAAGTTAATATTTCGTCGTATAGTTGTAACTAAATTAGATTATTATTTTATACCTTTTAGTGGATTTTATTTGATTTTTGAGTTTTATTATTTTATTTGTTGCATTTTATTTTTTTGAAGTCGGTTTTATTTTTTTTATAAAAATTATTTTTATTTTTCTATTTTTAGTGATGTTATTAATAGTGACTTAATATAATACCTGCATTGCATTCATCTCGTAAGAGAAAGCGTTCGGCGAATGAATCAGAAAATGATAATGATCCAATCCCAATCCCCGGAAAATGATAAACCAATTATTAAACCAATTATTTTACCTGCATTTATGCAGACAAAGTTCTTGAGTCGAATCCGGAGACTACGTTCCACCATCGACTGTCCTTGCATTCATCTCGTAAAAAAGCGTTCGGCGACTTAATCAGATAATGATAATAAAATTCAATTCATAAATATAGAAATTCTCTCGAAACGTTTGCGGGTTTTAAATGAATGTTTTAAGATTTTTTTATAAAGATTTTATTTATTATAATTTCGATTATTTGGTCATAAGAATTGAGATTTACGTTATTTCGTCATTGATCATATATTCAGAACTTGACCAAATTAATATGGTACCATCCCTAATGTACCCTCTTTCCAGTAAAAAAAGAATCATCGAAATCGGTTCATAAACAAAGAAGTTATGCCTGAACAAACATATCAAAAAAGGCCCAATACCAATTAAAAAAAACGTGACCAACCTGAAACTAGACTGAACCCAATGCAAAAAAATCATCAAAATCGGTTCACAATTGGCCAAGATATGAGGTAACATAGACAAAAAAAAAAAAATCAGTCGAATAGAGAACCTCCTCCTTTTTTGAAGTCGGTTAAAAAACTAGAAGCTAGCAAATTCTAACTAATAGGGCTGGAACACACACAAGTATATTAAAAGTTAAGCTTTCTAACAACTTAATTGTTAGAGCAATGGTTCTCAACCAATGGATTTTATTATAATTTTAACCAACTTGGCAAACTATACTTTTCCCAAACTTGGCCCAGACCTGGTTTTTTCGTTAGCCAATGCTTAGGCCCAGCAATTGTCTAACAATTGGTCCAGGGTTCTTCCTTTGTTACAATCCCAGGCTTGACCAAAGAATTACCAATGCATAACCATGGCTCGACCTGAACTTGGGCCAAGTCAAGTCCGACTTGGTCCTAGGTTGGACCAAGTCTGGTCCGGTGTTTGTTTCCTACCAGGGTTCTATTTTTGACCCTTAGCCCAGGCCAATTAGTCTTCTGGTCAATAAATATCCACAAGCTGGAAATAATTTTAATCAACATTCAGGCATCCCAAATATGAGTTATATGAGTTTGCGACGGTTTCTGGCTGGGGCTAAATTTTTAAAGGCATAAAAAACCAGGAAAATTTTGGACTTTTTTTAGATTTTCGCTTATAATTCGAAAACTATACATCCTACAGAAAATTTCACTCTTACCAAAATGAAAAGTTAAAATCGGTTCATCTTTTTAGGCACAATCGATAGTCAAATATAGAAAATTTTTACCAACTTGGCGGAAAAATGAATTATGCTTCTTAGGTGGTCACAAGAAACCACTCTTCGAATTTGATTGCGGCACGGGTTACCTTTCTCCAATTAAGATGAAACTTTGCCAATCTCATTTTTTAGCCAATTGGCAACTATTATGGTGGGTCAGCGCCAAAATTCGTAGAGTAGTTTCTTGTGACCACCTAAAATTAAACATAAGTCACTTTTCCGCCAATTTGTTATAAATTGTCTATCTTTGACAATCAATTGTGGCTAAAGGATTGAACCTATTTTAACTTTTAAGTAGGTTATACGAAATTTTATGCTTTTTCATTTTGGTAAGAGTGAAATGTTCTATAGAACATATTCTTTTCGAATTATAAGCGAAAAAGTCCAAAATTTTCGTTGGTTTTAGGCCTTCAAAAATTTAGCACCAGCCAGAAAGCATCGCAAATTCATATAAATCTTATTTTGAATGCCTAACGTCGATTATATTTTTTCCAGCTTGTGGATATTTATAGGCCAACAGAAGTCTAATTTGCCTGGACTAGTAATAATAATAATATACAAATAGGGAACAAATACAGGACTAAAAAATAAATATATAACTAAAATATTAATTGTCAAGCCGACTACAAAAACTTCGAAAAATGAACGAGGACGAGATTAAAAGATTAAATAAAAATGAAATTCCATAATTCATATAGACATTGAGTATCAACTTGGGTTCAGGGATCGGTGGCCAAGAGGATAAGAGCTAAGGCTCTTATAAAGCCATCGCAGCGCAGATGCAAAGATCCCGAGTTCGAATCCCGTCTGATCCATTTTGTCTATAATATAAAAATCTTTTCTTCGTTCCCTAATTTAATTTAAAAATTGTCTTTCGAAGCGGCCTCATTGTGGTTGCGCCCTGTAGTGAAGAAGAAAATTATCTTCGACCTGTGAGTTCGCGATCGGGTGGGAGGCGTTTGGATATAGTTTAATTGTCAAGCCGACTACAAAAGCTGCGAAAAATGAACGAGGAAGAGATTAAAAGATTAAATAAAAATGAAATTCCATAATTCATATAGACATTGAGTATCAGCTTGGGTTCAGGGATCGGTGGCCAAGAGGATAAGAGCTAAGGCTCTTATAAAGGCATCGCAGCGCACATGCGAAGATCCCGGGTTCAAATCCCGGCTGATCCTTTTTGTATATAATATAAAAATCTTTTCTTCGTCACCTAATTTAAATATATAACATTCGTACCTCCCGTAAATTTCTGGGGACAGGCTGCTGAAATACAGAACTGTCTCGAAAATGCAGAACGGTTGGTCACAATAGTTTACGAATCAAACAAGAGTTTTAAGATTTTTTCATCAAGAAAATTAATCCTTTGATAGGTAGCCCTTTCTATTTCCACGCTTCATCCTAACTACTATTCTTATTTGGTAGGTAGTTTTCAATTTAACAAGTAATTACAAGTTTTTCTTCTAGAATGTTTTAACAAGCTTACCTTATTGATTTATTCGCTAAATTTTATATATATAAGAAATAATAATAACAAAAAGAAATCCATCAATAAAAAGCTCAATCTAGAATGATATAAGTGAAGACGTTGTTGCTGTTGTTGTTAAGAGAAATTCAATTAGCCTAGTCGTAAAAGCCGTCAAAATTTTTTATCCTTGTTGCGCGACTAACAGGTCCTGATGCTTTTGCAGGGAGCGCATACCAAGCACAAGACACGGACAACAAGTGTGTGGGTTCCATCCGCAAGAGAGAGAGAACAGGTCCAGGAAGGTTCAAGAACCGGGCCGGCATTAGCCAATTTAATACAACATGGACAACATTTTTACATGTTCACCTTTTGAAAGTGTTTTTTTTTTTTTTATTTAGTATTACCGGTAAATACCAAGTTAGATGATACAAATTTATTTTAAAAATCGGCAGAGATCGCGTTAAAAACTTTCTTGTACATAAATCGAGTAATTTTTGAATGATAATCTACTCTTATTAAACGAGCAAAAATTGTTATATATATAGTATATATCTGTATCATTGTTCTATTTTGAAAACGGCTTTACCGATTTTGATGAAACAAATTCTATTAACAAGTTTTGAGGATGAGAAAGCGATATGGCTAGGTCTGGACCTCGACAAATTTAATCTTAATTGATCTTTTCTTAATTAAAGTAATTATTGACAGATGAAAATCTCAATAAAAAAGTTTGTTTACATTTTTTTCAATTATGTTTTATTTTTTAATTGGTTTTTTTAATTTTAAAACCCACTAATAGGTTATAGCAAATATTAATATATTATATTAAAATTAGGAATTTTTTGTTTGGTGGACTCGGATGAATTGACTTGGGAGAGAATAATGGAATTGAAATAATTATCGGAAAAGAAGTTTTTTATTTAATTAGTTTTTTCCTCTTATTAAAAACAAGGACTAAAAGATGATCAAGGACACTCGATGGTGGAGAAGTAATCTCCGGAATCGAAGCTCAAAAACAATGTATACATAAATTAATGTAAAATAATTGGTTTAATAAAATTTATATAAAAAAAAAAATTTTTGTTTGTTTCTTTTTAATTAACAGGTATGCTAATAGAATGGAAGTCATGATAGGCTAGGCGGTATGCATAGACAGTCAGAGCTAACCATGGGGACACAACGGGCTCGAATCACGGCCCGAGGACATCGACAGCTAAAATCGTGACCTCCGGGGGTAGAGGCAAATAATGTATGAAAAAATGTATAATAACTAGTATCGTAATATAGGCTTATGGCTAGAAAGGCAGAAAATGCCAATAAAAAAACAAAAAAAAAACAGGTATCTAAATAATAACATTACAGGTGTGCTTACAAATAAAGTGGTTCAAGTGGCTTTTTTTATAAAACTTGGAAAAAAATCTTATTTAATTTTATGTTTTTATTTCAGATCCTATACGATTATTTATTTTTATTATTTTTCCTATTTATTTTTATAATGTTTATCAATATGAACGAATGTGGAGCAAATTGGGGTACGAGTAAACAAATATACACATAATATGTAGACCATGAGAAAGCTAGAAATGCTGGGTGGGGGGTGCAGGAGGTGGGGTGCAGTTGTGGGGGATCTGGTGGTGGGAGACGCGGTTGTGGTGGGGGTGCATTGGTTAGGGTGAGGTGTGTGGTTTCGGGAGGGGGGGTCAGAGGTTACCGTGCATCGCTCGGTGGCTCCAGGTACTAAATTGTTAAATGATATATTTATAATCTCATAAGTGTATAAAAAATGAAAAATTTTACCAAAAAAGAAGAAAACAGGTTTCTTAAGTGGTTACGTTATCCAGTAAAAATGTTGTCGTAGAAAGTTCTTTCCATATTATATTTTAACAATTATAGTAAACAATGCATTAAAAAACAACAAGCTTATATAGGATCTACGAGTCAAAGTCGCTATATATACATAGTATTTTTATGTTCTGATGTTAATTATGACGTCATTATACAAATACCAGATTGCTGATTTGACAATCATGATTAGTTCTAAATGATCGATAAGTTTCAAAAAAGAATCCCTCAAAAAGTAACGGAGTTAAGTCAAAATATTTTTTTTGTTTTGAAAAACACTGATTGCAATTAACGGTCTTGCCATATTATTTTAAATTCAAAAGGTGTAAAGAACATCCAGCGGCGTAGCCAGAAAATTTTCATGGGGAGGGGGGGGGGTCAATTCACAAAGCAAAATATTAGTGGGAATTTTTTTTTTTATTAAAAAATAATAGACCAGTTAAATTGATGTTTTTACCCGGAAAATTTTGGGGTAGCTGTAATTTCTTCGAACCCTTTATGTTTTTGGGTGTGCTGAATACAAATCTGAGTTTTGCATAACAAAATTTCGTGAAGGAAACATTGTCAAAAATGCAAAAAAACAAAGGTAAAAATTCTCATTTTTTGGCGGTTTTTTGCTTATAACTCAAAAACTATCAACTTTTCGTAAATAACTTTCCTATTCAAAATGAAAGTTCATAAAATTTGCCTACAGATTTTATTATTTAGGTTTTTCTGTACTACCAGCCGTTCGGGCTCAAGCACCAGTTGAAAAAGGGCGTATTTTTTCTGTTCCCGCGATTCCCAAAAGCTCGAATTTATTTCAATTTTTTTCACATTTTGACCATGAAGAGAGCACGTTTTCGGCACGAATCTATACATTTTTAAACTAAATTAAATTTTATACAATTTAAACAAGGTATCAATGGTAACCTGTGCCGCAATGAGATTGAAGTTATGAAAAACTTCATAAAATGAAAACCACTCATCCTAGAAATTTGATTTTCTATCTCATTCTCTAGAAAAAATTTTTGAGTTGAACATTTATTTGAACCACTTGTTTGATAAAACTCTTAGATTTATAGATATCTAGCATTTTCCATGACACTTTTGAGGATTCGGGTCATTTCCTGTCATGGAAAATGCTAGATATCTATAAATCTAAGAGTTTATCAAACAAGTGGTCAAATAAATGTTCAACTCAACAAAATTTCCATAGAGAATGAGATAGAAATAAAATTTCTAGGATAAGTGGTTTTCATTTCATGTGAGAAAAACTGTGATTTTTGAAAAAATGGATCAATTTCCTGTCACAGAAAATGCTAGATATCTATGAATCTAAGAGAATGATGAAATTTGTAGGAAATTTTATGAACTTTCATTTTGAAAAAGAAGATTATTTACGAAAAGTTGATAGTTTTTGAGTTATAAGCAAAAAACCGCCCAAAAAATTAGAATTTTTACTTTTTTTTGCATTTTTGACAATGTTCCTTTACGAAATTTTGTTATCAAACCTCAGATTTGTATTCAGTACATACATATTTTTTCAATTTTTTATGCAACTTTTGCCCGCCTGAATGTTCATTATGAGGGAAAAATTTGAAAATTGTTGTTTCTAATTAAACCTATTATTATATAGCCTAATTTATAGTACTTGACAGTGTATTCTTTTTACATTACCATACAGGGTATGGTCAAGTATTGTAATCGTACATGAAAAAAGTGGTTTTTTCCTTATTTTTTTCCAAAATATCTAAAAAACAGCTTAAACTATTTCGATTAAAAAAATTGAGCAAAACCATGGCATTTCGCTCTACAAAAAAGCTCTAATAAGTGAACATCGAAAAAGTTATATTTTTTGAGATAATAATTGTTTTGTCAAAATGTCTGTTAGTTAGTCTGTGCGTTACCAAATTTGTGGACGAGCTAGCTCAAAAACTAGTCTGAATATCGAAACCAAATGTCACACATAGTTTTGGTCCATTGGGATTAAGAGCTAATTAGATTTTGGTACATATCGACCCAAAATTAATTGGGTGGAGAGGGGTTAAAAATTAAAAATCTAGGTCGTTTGAGCAAATTCAACCAAATTTTGTATACATAATCAGTGGCACTCCAGAAGTCTAAAAATGCAAAAACTAACCGCCCAAAATTGGGGGCGGTGGGGTGGAGGGTCAAAAAATGAAAATCTTGGCCATTTACAAACTCAACCAAATTTTGTATACATAATCAGTGGGTCCCCAGAAGTCTAAAAATGCAAAAAGTAACCGCCCAAAATGGGGGGTGAAGGGGTCAAAAAAAGGAAAATCTTCGCCATTTCTTAAACTCAACCAAATTTTGTATACATAATCAGTGGGTCCCCAGAAGTCTAAAAATGCAAAAACTAACCGCCCAAAATGGGGGGGGGTGAAGGGCTCAAAAAGGAAAATCTTCGCCATTTCTCAAACTCAACCAAATTTTGTATATATAATCAGTGTGCCCCTAGGCGTTTAAAAATGCAAAAACTAACCCCCTTCCCTACATGATTAGATTATAAATAATTTTATTAAATATTAATGTAAGTGAGGGACCAGGTTGTATGGTAAAGTCAAGTGGATGGCCACATCAGAACACGTCGGCTTATTTGTTCACCTATCCAAAAACCTATCACACTATACCAGGACGCTTAACTTTCTAAATCTATGAAAACGGCTGCTTAAATCAAGTAAAAGTGACTGCATTCTCTACGTAATGCAAAGTAATAAATAAATAAATAAAGGTTTAACTGAGATAATGCAAATGTGTTTGTGTCTCTTAAGAGCTCGAACTTTCTCTTATGCCTATCCATCAGGGAGCAATTCATTTTCAAAAATTCACATCCCTCCTTCCCGCCTATACTAATGAATAGAATTATTATTATTTTAATGTACTTTATAGTTTTTATTTCGCCTCCCATTAGGGCCCTTTATTTATTTATTCTATTAAGCGTTAAGGGTTATCCTCTCTCTCTCTCTCTCTCTCTCTCTCGTAGGCGTATATCCGTCCGTCCTTCTCAACTAACCTTGCGGTCGTTGAGTTTTCCTCAATGAAGATCATCTATTCTTAGAGGATGAATTTTGTTAAATTTATTCTTAAACTTTAACTAAGTTCGAGTTCAAAGAATCAAAGAACTTATGTGAAGGGTATTTCATCTTGGCGAGGCCATTAGACAAACCTGAAGGGCAGAGAGAAAAAATAAAAATAAAATTAATTCTAAAAAAAAAAAAAACATACTTTTCTGACCTACGAGAATTATTTTTTGAGAGTTTTTTTTAAGAGTTTTTGGTTTCGATTTCTACGAAAATCTAATCAGCTCTTAATCCCAATATAAGAAACGAGCTTTTCGTGCGTGCCTTCGGCACGCCCTCGAAGCTCGGCCCTCCGAGCTGGTGCCCTGGCGGGCAGCGTCTCGGTCCAAAAATCTTATTCCTCTTAAAAAACCACACTCCAAATGTATACCCGTAAACTACAGAAAATACATCGTCTCTTAAAAGTTTCGCCTCTTTAATTTTTGAGTGGCCTGGGGGGGGGGGGGGGACAATTATCATTATATTTAATGTTTCTTAATTTAAAATCTATTGGTGATTTTTCATTTTCATTCGAGTTCAAATGAATACAATATTATCTCGACACAAAGTCTAAATCAAAAATATATAGTTTTAGTAACAGAAATCAAGTTAAAAAATATTATTGTTACATTGGTCTAATGGCTAGAGCTCATGCCCTTAGTTCAAGAGTTCGTCGGTTCGATTCTAGGCAAGAGGGTAATTTTTTTAGAGAAATTTCTCTAAGCGTTGTTACAAATATACTATAGTATAAGACGTATGTTTCGTCATTTTATTTTTGACTTTCTCAGCGACTTATTTCTCAACTCAATTGTCCAATATCATTATGAGAAACATTCTTTTTCTTCTTTTCCAATTTTTTTAGATAGAATATTTCACATAATTATCGGAAATTGATTTGAGAATTAAGTTGCTGAGAAAGTCTAAATAAAATGACGAAACGTGTACGTCTTATTTAATATAAAACTAATTAAATTATGGATATGATTAACCAAACGATTAATCAGAAAAATTTACTCTCTTTTGATTAGAGTATATTTCATGTATCTGTGATTTCAATTTCGATATAAAGTTTTTAATTTGACCGGGCCATATTCGATCTTGTTTGAAATTGATCGCCGGGACATCTAGTGGCGGAAAAAGGAAGCTAAGCGTTGTTACAAATTAATCTAGATAAATATTATATAGTATACTAGAAGTGAAATTTCATTTTGATATTCACACTAGTTTTTGAGCTAGAGCTTACAAAAAATCTGAAAACTCGCTAAACGACATTATGACAAAATAATTAATATCTCGTAAAATATAATTTTTTTGATGTTTAATTTTTAGGTCTTTTTTGTAATTGCCATAATTTCGCTAAATTTTTTTATTAATCAAAATATTTGAGATATTTCGAAAAAACTTTGAAAAAACCTAGTTTTTTTCATACATGATTACAATAAATCGAATGTTTTCTACATTTGATTCAATCGCGAATCAACTGTAGGGAATTTTTGTCGAATATTGAGTGAAAATAATATTTGAACTTATGTATTTCTAACTTGAAATAATGATCTTAAATAAATTTTTCTAATTTTTCTAATTAACATAACACAGAATAATTCCTATATCAATGAGAATTGTTTTTTACCACGCTTATTTGAAAAAGATTTATCGCGAGACAACTGCGGATTAGGCAATTGAAGTCTGCGGAGTCTTAATTCTGGACCAAGAAATACGCGGACTATACGCGAAATGACGTTGGATTGTAACTAAGTGGATCACATCTTTTTCTCTCTTGGTCCAGACTTAAGACTCCACAGACTCCAATAGCGTAATCCGCAGTAGTCTCGCGATAAATATCTTTTTCAAATAAGCGCGGTCAAAAACAATTCTCATTGATATAGCAATTATTCTTTGTTATATTAGTTAGAAAAATTATAAAAATTTATGATTCACAATACTTGACCATACACCCTGTATGGTAAAATAATAAATGCACTTGAAAAAATTGTTTTTTGATTCATAAATTAAAATATATTTATTTTATTAAAGAAAGTATGATTTTATTTATTTTATTCCATATTTATTTATTGGTTTTTCTTTATTTATAATATGTTCTATCAATAAGCATCAATTTCGATGTTTCTCATCTGCCGGGCGTCCCGTGACGGCCACAATTTTTATTTTCGCATTCATAGAATATAATGGGAAAGTATTGCGATGGCCTCTGTCCGGGTCCTGACTCTTGGAGAGCTTGTATCTCAGAGATGAAAAAAGTTAATTTCATTTTGTAACGCTTCTAGGTGGAAGAAATTGATGCCCTTAATATTTGGAAATTGGATTTAGGACATAAAACCGGATATTGTGGTCCCCAGATGCCAAAAAGGAACAAAAAAGTCCATTGGTCAGTGGGTACGTATGTACAAAGAGAAGCAAAGAGGTTGTCCTCTGCTTGATGCAAATAAACATACACACATATATATCGAGATGATATATCTGTATATATATTATTTATTTGTTTGAGACTATAGTTTCGAAGACTTGGTCTTCATCATCAGTCTTTCTTCAATTATAAATGTTTTTCATGAGTCAATATCATATGGATATTGACTCCATGAAACATTTATAATTGAAGAAGACTGATTGATGAACCAAGTCTTCGAAACTATAGTCTCAAACAAATAAATAATATATATACAGATATATCATCAAATTGAAAGATTTTGCCGAGAGTAGCAGAATTTTTATATGATTGAAGGAGACCAATAAAGAGTGTGTCTTCTGCTGGAATTATAAATTTTATTTATTTATAACGAGACTATAGTTTCGGAATTCCTGTGAATACATTGTAATAGACTGATGAAGAGGGCAAAGCCCTCGAAACTATAGTCTCGTTATAAATAAATAAAATTTATAATTCCAGCAGAAGACACACTCTTTTATTGTCTCCTTCAAGATATATCATCTCGATATATATGTGTCTATGTTTATTTGCATCAAGCGACAACTCTTTGTTTCTTTTGAATCAACAACTCTGCTACTCTCGGCAAAACAAAAACTTTTCAATGGTACGTATGTATGTATTTCCCCCCCCCCCCCCCCCCCTGGGTATCGCAACTCAAAGCTACGAAATTCGAAACTTAAGCTCGATATAGGCTAGAAGGAGTACAGCAAGCTTTTGATCATAAGTTTCCTGTATTTGATTCGATCACGAATCAAATGCAGGTGATTTTTGTCAAATATTAAGTAAAAATAAAATCCGAATTATATATTTCTAACTTGAAATAATGAAGTTAAAATGAATTTATAATTTTCTCATTAATATATCAAAGAATAATTAACATATTAACGAGAATTGTTTTTGATTGGGCTTTTTAAACAAGATCTATATCGCGAGACTACTGCTGGTTGAGGCTATTGGAGTCTGCTGAGTCTTAAGTCTGGACCAAGCGAGAATGAAAAAGATATGATCCATTTAGCTGTATAATCCAGCAGTCATTTCGCGTTTAGCCCGCAATATAAAAAATGGCATGCGGGCTAAACGCGAAAATGACTGCTGGATTATACGGCTAAATGGATCATATCTTTTTCATTCTCTCTGTCCAGACTTAAGACTTCAGCAGACTCCAATAGCCTCAACCAGCAGTAGTCTCGCGATGTATATCTTGTTTAAAAAGCTCGATCAAAAACAATTATCGTTAATATGTTGATTATTCTTTGATATATTAATGAGAAAACTATAAATTTTATTTAGCAAGATTATGGTTGAAATCAGGCGCGGATCCAGACCTCTGTTTGGGGGGGGGGGGGCGGTCGCCGGTATATAAGATCTACTTTTTTGATCTCGGAAGTGTGTCGCGATCGAATTGTCCAAGCAGCGGGGGGGGGGGGGCAGAGACGCCCCCCCCCCGGGATAGAACTTTATTTTCTTCAATTTTAAAATTTTTATGTTATAAAAAAAAAAAAAAAAAAAAAAAAAAAATTAAATAAACATAAAAAATATTGATCTCCAATGCTTTGGGGGGCGGTCGCCCCCGTCGCCCCCCCCCCTGGATCCGCGCATGGTTGAAATCGGAACACCGGAAGTTGACATTTAGATGAAAGATTTGTTTTTTTTTTGATTTTCTCAAAAACTCAACTAACGAATTTGTTTAAAATTGGTCACATGATATTGTATAACGTTCTAATAAAAAATTAACAACGTAAATCGTATTTTATTTTTTCAAAAAAAAAAAAACTATCGATGAAACGATGTTTTCTAGGCGATGTATCGATACGTCGATGTTTTTTGATATATCAATTTATCGATACCGCGATGTTTTTTTTACGATGTTTGCATCCCTAGTCTTACACCCAAGCGCGCCAATAGATGTTCACATAAAATAAAAAATGTTTTACTTCAAATACTTCGACCTCGAGGCCGATCTCACCATCAAATGTCCTTTAAAAAAAAAAAAAAAAAATTTTTCTTGTGTTTTTATTTTAGTAAGGGGAGGAAAAAATTGAGGAAAACCCCTCATACTAATGATGATTAGTAAATGTATTTTTCCAATTATGTAGATTTTTATTCCATTGGTGATCAAGTTTCATTATAATTTATAATAATTATAATAATAATAGAAAGCACTCATTGTAAAAGTTCGAAAAAAATTGTAATTTTTATATTTATCTACACCATGTGTGGTCTAATTTGAGATATGTATGGTAATTTTAAGATCATTGAGCCCCATTATATCTGATATATTCATGTCTGTAAGAAAAAGAAAAATTCAACTGTTAAATGGCGATCTAATTTCATAATTTAGTAAAATATATAATAACACTGACCAAATATGTACATTGGGAAAAAGTAAAATGTGTGTGATTCATTACGCCTATTTCTATGTATAGAAGAAGGGAGCTCAGCCTAAAAATATATTTGTAATAAATTTGATTTTTAAATATGTTTTTTTACTAAACATCTTCTCAACTTCCTATTTATTATTTTGCTTGTTGAACTTTTCAAACAACTAAAAATAAAAATTCCATTCTTTTCTTTTTGTTAGGTCTCCAATAAGTGTATAGGGTGCTATTTCGGTACATTTTTATTTGAATATAAATTCTTGAAGGATAGAAAATTATAAGGGGGGAAGTGGCGAGTGTCATATCTATCTATCTATATCTATATATATAAAAAATAATTTTTAAGAAAAAATAAAAACCGACTTCAAAATAATTAAATGCAACAAATAAAATACACTAAAAGGTATAAAATAATTATTAACTTATTTAGTTACAACTAAACTACGAAATATTAACAAGAAATTACTTTTTGAAGTCGGTGTCAAACAAACTATACCTATAAGCGAGCGAACCAACCAAACGCACTAAGTAAGATCCGTCAAGTGCCATTCATAAAAGGTATATGTTGGGCACCGACTTATAAAAGTAATTTCATGTTAATATTCCGTAGTTTAGTTGTAACTAAATAAGTTAATAATTATTTTATACCTTTTAGTGTATTTTATTTGTTGCATTTAATTTTTTGAAGTCGGTTTTATTTTTTTAGTAAAAATTATTTTTATTTTTCTCTTTTTAGTGATGTTATTAATAGTGATCATATCACCAGAACTTGACCAAATTAATATGGCACCATCCGTAAGATACCCCCTTTCTAATAAAAAAAGAATTTTCTAAATCGGTTCATAAACAAAGAAGTTAGTCTAAACAAACCTAACAAAAAAGGTCTAATACCTATGAAAAAAAATGGGACCAATCGGAAGGTAGACCGAACCCAATGCAATTTTTTTTTTCAAAATCGGTTCACAATTGGCGGAGATATGAGGTAACATAGGCAGAAAAAAAAAAAAAAAAATTCACTCGAATAGAGAACCTCATCTTTTTTTTGAAGTCCGTTAAAAATGGACAAGTATGTATATATGTTTGTATGATCCAAACGATCTGATTGGCCAGTGCATAGCCAATAGCAAAGCGTTAAATTATTAGAATGATTCTGATTAGTCAGATAGTGATCGTGTTTAGCCAATGTGTTAAATAAATATTTCCTTATTGTTGAATCACTTACATTCAGCACATTCTTTCAATACTTACAGTATTATTTTAAATTTCAATTATTAAATTGGTATGAACGAGACGCTCCCCGCCAGGGGCTAGATGAAAGGCCCGGTCGTCAGCTAGTATAGATATATATATATATATATATATATATATATATCTATTTATCTATCTATCTATACTTATTATAATCGGCTTGCGCGACGACGACGACGAGATTTTTTTAGTTTTAAAATCCACTAATAGTTCATGGCATATAAAATTTATCAAAATTTGGAAATTTAAATTATTATTATTCAGTTCGTAATACACTTGATTTTGGCCGTTATTTCTGTAGATCTGGTGATGAGTGTTGAGATATATCAGGCCATTTGGAGAAATAGGTGGCCAGTGTCGTCTTTATGAGGTATGAGGCCATAAGCACAGGTATGGGTCTCCACTATATATATATATATTTTATTGACTTGGAGCACTTTTTTAATGAAACTCTTAGATTTATAGATATCCAGCATTTTCCAGACAGGATATGATCCGAATCCGCTAGAGTGTTTGATCACAAGGGGATGAAATCCTCTGACATACAATATATATATGGTACATAATTATGATTAAGATCATATTGTCCCAAAAATGTAAATTCTTTTTTTAATACATATATTATATTACTTATAACCTGGAGGTTAAGTTTAAAAGGAAATTTTGATTATGTTTTGTTTAATGTTTTCATGTTTACAATTGTTGATATTGTTTTGTAGATTGGCTGTGGAAGCAGAAAAATATACTGCAAAACATAGCAACATTTTAAAAATTTAACTTCCAATTTATTTCAAGTCCAAGTTCCTAATAATCAGCCACTTAAGTAATTATTTTAAAATCCATCACCGAGTCCAGGGAGCGTAGCCACCTGGCCAGCAAGATGCCCGCCGAAACCGGGCTTCGCAGCTGCTTTAAAGAAATTATTTCCGCAATTTTCCATTATTTTTTCTCTCCTTTTATGAATGGAAAATTATTTTATCAAAGGTAAAGGCAGGGGCAGCTTTGATGAACTCCGTTTGCCTGAGGGTTGATTGAGGGCGTTCCGGTAGTAGTTGAGTGACCAAATTCTGGCTTTGTAACGATAACATGTCCGAGGTTAAACTGGATGAAAGAGCGTGGATCGGATGAATGGAAATGGCGATGGCTACTCCACCATCGACAGACATTATCCCCGGGCTGCTAAATTTATCTCGCCTTGTCGCAGCTTCCGAGGGGGGGTCTTCAAGAGCGTGGAGGGTCCAGAGGCCGCAGGCAGCCCTTGCGGGGGTGCAAGCAGCCAAGGCTAATTAAAGAACCCAAGGTGAAAGGGATACAATCACCCCCGAGAGAGAATCACCCACTGGTTTTAACAAGAACACGACCACAACCGAGCTTGATTAATAAATATTTTATCAAAATTATTACGACACAAATATTCTTTTAAATTGTTAATACATAATAAACCTGATTCGTATTGAATCAAATTTTACGAAACCCAGAGATTGTTGGTCGATTTTATAATAAAAATTTTATCCAAGACTTATTAAAAAATATAAATTTTTATCTAAAATCAGCTTAGGCTATTGATATAGGTGTATATTAACTAATTAATTCATTCTAATAGGTTGACATGGCAACAACAATGTATTTGTTATTATTAATACAGAAAATAAATAAAGATGTTCTAACTATGTGTACTTCATAATTTATTGATAATACCGTTATTGAATATTAAAAGTTACATCAGCTATTGTAAATATGGGCTTTCTTGAAAAAAACAAAAACAGTAATAATTTTTTTTTTTTTTTTTTTTGCGTTTGGCCCCTTGGGATCACGCAAAGCTTGATGTCTCTTTCTGGTTGGACCTTCCACGCCTCTATCTTTTTCCGGAACGTGTTATCGAGTTCCATGGTCAGGCTACGTAATTTTCCTGGCCGGATGAGTGTGTTGATGTTAAAGGTGCCCAGATATGTATGGATTTTTGGCGTTATTCTTCCATTGTTTCTTCCTTGATTTCGTGATGGTCCGGGTCCCCCAGAATCTGAATGCCCGGTTGCCACTCGAGGGTGGGTGGATTGGTTACCACCTGGGGTAATCTTGTTTTGCCTCTCACGATTCATGGTTGCTTGTTACGAAATTTTGTCCTGCGCATGCGCGAGGTTTTGTAGAACCAGAGATTGTCAGTTTCTGGAGCCGAGGGGCCGGTTTTTTATTATTTTCAAATAAATTCACTTTGCTTCTTGCTGGGATCGAACTGATGAAGTCTAGGTTGATGTTCTCCTAATCGGATTAGAAAAGTTGGTGATTTAACCGATTGCGCTACCGACCCCCCAGAAATAAATTATTATTATTATTATTATTATTTGTAAGTTGTGTAGTTTATAGCTAATGAGCAGAAATTTAACACAGCTTCTTATATAAAAGTTCACTTTGAAGCGAGAAGTAGATTGGAAATGTTAAGTTCCTTTTATAAATTTATATAGTATCTATCTATCTATTCCTATAATACCTATTATAGACCGAGAGCTACTGAACATTTGTGGAAGATGATTTTATAATCCAATTAATATATCCCATGCTGTAGTGTGATCAGCACACACCCAGAAAGTAAAATTCTAAATCGCCAATTCGAGTCGTTTTTAGGGGTTATCGGCCCCTGATGATGTAAAAAATACCGTATGATTACATTTAACTCCTAAACTGTTTACGCTAAATTCAATTAGAAGCAAAATTGTAGAGGGTGTAATTTTTTAATTTTTTTTTTTAATTTGAAAATAACCACCCAAAATGGGGGCAGGGGGAGGGGGTCAAAAATAAAAATTCTAGCCCTTTCGACCAAACTCAACCAAATTTTGTATACATATTCTGGGGAGCCCAAGAAGGCTAGAAATGCAAAATCTAACACCCCAAAATGGGGGAGAAGATCAAAAATAAAAATTCTAGCCATTTCAACCAAACTCAACTAAATTTTGTATACATAATCACTGAGCCTCTAAAAGGCTAGAAATCCAAAAACTAACCACCCAAAATGGTGGGGAAAGTCAAAAAATGAAAATATAGGCTCTTGTACCAAACTTAATTTAGTTTTTGCATTTCTAGCCTGCTGGGGGTCCACGGAATATGCTATAC
This sequence comes from Forficula auricularia, assembly GCA_024734495.1. Lineage (NCBI taxonomy): Eukaryota > Metazoa > Arthropoda > Insecta > Dermaptera > Forficulidae > Forficula > Forficula auricularia. The sequence continues at coordinate 10,420,321 of JALMQS010000030.1, read as the reverse complement.
CAAATTTGGTTGAGTTTGGTCAAAAGGGCTAGAATTATCATTTTTGCCCCCCCCCCATTTTGGATGCTTATTTTCAAATTTTGTTTAAACAAAAATGTCAAAAATTACATCCTCTACAATTTTGCTTCTAATGGAATTTGTCGTAGAGTATACAGTTTAGGAGTTATATTCAATGAGGTGATTTTACGGTATTTTTTGACATCTTCAGGGGTCGATTACCCCTAAAAACGACTCGATTTGGCTTTTGGTGTGGGCTGATCACACTACAATATGGGATATGTTATTTGGGTTTTGAAATTAGCTTCCAAAATGGTCAGTAGGACTCCGGTCTATAAGCTTACTAAGATATTTTATCGTTTTCCTATTTATTGCTCAGTAACACAGTAGATTAGATCGAGTATAAACTTTTTCTTAGCTTCGGACCGTATGGATGAGATTTGAGTTATTTCATCAGAACTTGACCACATTAATATGGGACCACCTAAGGTACCCCCTTTCTAATAAAAAAAGAATAATCGAAATCGGTCCAGGTGGCAAAAAGTTCTCGCTGAACATAGATAAAATAAATAAATAGGTATCTTGACTATCTTGGAATTATACTGATCCAAACGCAGAAAGAATGATTAAAATCGGTTCATAAACAAAGAAGTTATGCCTGAACAAACATAACAAAAAAGGTCCAATCGGAAACTAGACTGAACCCAATGCAAAAAAATCATCAAAATCGGTTCACAATTGGCGAAGATATCAGGTAACAAAAAAAAAAAAAAAATTCAGTCGAATTGAGAACCTCCTCCTTTTTTGAAGTCGGTTAATAAATACTACCACATAACATATTGTCATAAAATTATATCTATCTACTCTTATTAAACGAGCAAAAATTGTTTGTTTATATATGGTATATATGTTTGTATCTGAGTTCTATTTTGAAAACGGCTCTACCGATTTTGATGAAACAAATTCTATTAACAAGTTTTGAGGATGAGAAGCGATCTGGCTGGAGTCTGGACCTCGATATTAATCTTAATTGATCTTTTTAATTAAAGTAATTATTGATAGATGAAAATCTCAATAAAAAAGTTTGTTTACATTTGTTTCAATTATCTTTTATTTTTAATTGGTTTTTTAATTTTTAAAACCCACTAATAGGTTATACCAAATATTGTTATATATTAGGAATTTGCCAATTTAATTGATTAAAATTCCTCTTATTAAAAAACACTAACTAAAAATATTATCGCAAGCTAGAAGATCAATTACAGTCGATAGTAATCTCCGAAATCGAAGCCTATTTCATCTAAAAAATTACTTCAATAAAATTATTATTTATTTAATAGATTAAAAAAATTCGATAAATTGTTATTTAATTAAAAAAAAATTATACGGAATTTATTTCATCATCATCATCATCATTGAGTATACAGTCCTAAGACTGGTTTGATGCAACAATCCGTCTCCACTCGACTCTGTCCCCCGCCAGCTGTTTGACCTCTCTAAATGTCTGGCATCCCATATCCCCAATTATTTGGTTGAAATATTCTAATCTGGGTCTTCCCTTCCCCTTTTCTTTCCCACCTCCCCCTCCAAGATATCCCTAAGCAGTCCCCCATGTCTCAGTGTGTGCCCCATCATCTGACCTCTTCTCTTCTTCAGACTCTTCCACAAGGTTCTTCTTTCTCCGATTCTTCCAAGAACTTCTTCATTTGTAATTTTATCCATCCATTTGATATTCATCATTCTTCTGTAGCACCACATTTCGAAAGCCTCCAATCTCTTTCTCTCCGCTTCTCCAATTGTCCAGGTTTTCACACCCGTACATGGCTATGCTCCATACATATGTCTTCAATAGCAACTTCCTGTTTGCTAAGCTGATTGAGGAGGAGCATAGTAGTTTTTGTTTTGAATTAAACCCCATTTTTGCTTGGGCAATTCTTGATTTAATTTCGTTTTTCGCTCCTCCCATCCCATGTTATTTTACTTCCTAGGTAGCGGAATTCCTTAACTCCTTCTAGGTTTTCTTGGTTAATTTTGATGCATTCCTGTCTCGTTTGTTCTTTTTTGTACATACTAGGACCTTGGTTTTATTCTTGTTTATTTTCATTTTGATTTCTTCTATTAGGATTTGGTTAATTCCATTCAGGGCGTCCTCTAATTCTTTTTTATTGCTTCCTAGAAGGTCAATGTCATCGGCAAATCTTAACATAGCGATCTTTTGACCTTGGATTTCGATACCTGTATCAATTTTGTCTTTGAATTCTTTAATATATACTATTCTATACCTATATACACATAATCTGTGGACCACTAGAAAGCTAGAAATGCAAAAACTGGGTGCGGGGTAGGGCTGGATGTGGGGGTGCAGTTGTAGGGTAGAGGTGCGTGGTTTCGGTGGGGGGGGGGGGTCCAGGGAGCGTTTACTATATATTTGTATTTTGTTTAATTTGGTTACCATGCATCGCTCGGTGGCTGCAGGTATTTGTGAATTAACCTCAACAAATTTCTTAATATTGCCTTAAGGAAGAATATTTCCTGCATAAAGAAAATTATTGTGAATTTTCTGATTTAGCCCCATTTCTCTCTATATGTATTATAGATATAGATATAGATAGATAGATAGATAGAGAATATAAAAGGAATTCATCCAAATAACAGATTCAAATGAAATTATAAACTTTGAGGTTTCCGCTTCGCTCTGTTGCAAAAGTTAAGTTTAATTATGAATCTCGGAAGGGAGCTGCTGGAGAGCTTTTGGTATGTATATATAAAAGAGAGGAGACTTTAAATATTCCATTTGGTTCGATTATTCATAACATTTCTCAAATGAAATGCCGGCTGGGGAGGAGAGAGAGCCAGCCCTCTGCGATTACACACACACAAACACAAACACACACAGAAAAACTGCCCCCACAAGTGAAATTATTATTAAAACATTCAACACAATTTCTTATTGAATGTTATTTAATTTTGATTGAAATGGTCATTAATGAGGTTGTCCTATGTTTGATGCAAATAAATATATACCTATATATAACAAAATAAAATTATTAGGCACCGCAAAAAAAAAAATTGATCTCGCAAGAAAATATGTTAATTTAACATGTTTTTAAAATGCTCACACAAAAATCAGCTAGATTAAAAAATTTTAAGAGCTCACTCAAGATTTATCAACATTTCTAAAAATAAGCTGACGTGTTCTGATGTGGCCATCCACTTGACATTACCATACAACCTGGCCCCTCCCTTATATTTAATATTCAATAAAATTATTTATAATCATGTAGGGGAGGGGGTTAGTTTTTGCATTTTTAGACTCCTGGGGGCCCACTGATTATGTATGCAAAATTTGGTTGAGTTTGATATACAAGGGCCTTTATTTTCATTTTTTGACCCTACACCCCCCTCCCCCATTTTGGGCGGTTAGTTTTTACATTTTTAGACTTCTGGGGTCCCACTGATTATATATACAAAATTTGGTTGAGTTTGGAAAATGGTCAAGATTTTCATTTTTGGACCCACCTCCCCATTTTGGGGGGTTAGTTTTTGCATTTTTAGACTTCTAGGATCTCACTGATTATGTATACAAAATTTGGTTGAGTTTGCTCAAATAGCCTAGGTTTTTAATTTTTAACGCCCACCCCCCTCCACCGCCCTTAATTTTGGGTCGATATGCACCAAAATCTAATCAGCTCTTAATCTCAATGGACCAAAACTACGTGTGAAATTTGGTTTTGATATTCACACTAGTTTTTAAGCTAGCTCGTCCACAAAAATTTAGTAACGCACAACCAGACAACCAGACAACCAGACAGACAGACTATCAGACATTTTGACAAAATCAATTATTATCTCGAAAAATATAATTTTTTCGATGTTCACTTATTAGAAGCTTTTTGTAGAGCGAAATGCCATGATTTCGCTCAATTTTTTTAATCAAAATAGTTTGGCCCTTTTTTGAGATATTTCGAAAAAAGAAGGAAAAAAACCCACTTTTTTCATGCACGATTACAATACTTGACCATACCCTGTATGGTAAAGTAAAAATGTAATTTCAAAATGATAAATCAATTTATTCATAGGAAGATTAATTCGGCTACTTAGATAGAGATAGCAGCACTACTGCTAGAATCTTTTGTTAAGAAGATCGACAGATTTTCAATTATAATCCGTTGTCCCGGTCGTCAGTTTAGAGGGAATAATATTTTTATTTATTCCTGGATTGCTGCCTTCCATTCAATTTTCAAAATTCTATAAATTATCTTGTTGTGTGTGTGTTTTTGTAATAAATATTCTATTGATGTTGTTCAAAGACAAAGCGCGAGTTTTCCTTCCGTTTGTTTGCTAAAAGCGAATGATCTTATATATGTGAAGGCTAACCCCCACACCCCTCTGTCGATCATCCAATTCCGCCATCATATCATCCATCCATCCATCCATCCCCTAGCCGGGTAAACATCCTCTTTTACCTCGAAAGGCCTCCTTTTTAACTGATAAATTGAAAGTTCTAGTTTGATGAATGAAAACAAGAATAAGGAGAAAAGAAAGACTTAAAAACATGGCCGATTACAAGATTCTGATGATGGATGGTGATGGCGTATATAATAAAATACCGCCATATGTGCGTGCGGGGGTTGGATTTCCAAGGGGTATTCAAAAAAGAAGACAACCCAAAGATGGATATCTATTTAAAAAAAATACTGACAGAAGGGTAGTTTTACGTCACTGGTCGCCATTTTTATTCATTAATTTTAAATAGAGATGATCAAAAGTGGACCGGGATTAATAGTGGGATCAAGGATTCTATTTGAAGGGTCTTGGGTGTTATTTAAGGGATGTTTACACACTCGCTATGCTAATCCTATCCAGAGTGTAAACAGATAAATCATATTTAATTGACAATTTACATTTTCAACTAAAGATATACATAGAGTGGGGGAGGGGGAGGCTTGGGAATTTTAACCCTCTTGAAATATTTTTAATTATCTGCCTTGTGTGCAAACCATAGGAATTTCACTTGACTCCAGTAGCCGATTTAGCTGTTTCTGGACGTTTTTTTCTCAATTAAGAAAAAAATGTTTTCTATTTTAATGTTTCTGCTAAGGAAGAAAATTTTTATTTAAACACTGCTGTGGAGAGAGGAAAGAAGCATCTTGTTTGTTTTCCTTCGACTGACCCGCTGAAACCCTGAAGAAGGAGGAAAAAAATCCTCTGAAACGTCGGTTTTGAAAGGAAAGGAGGAAAAGAATCAACAGTATGAAAATCCAATGAATTACAGCTTATTTGGATATGTGATAATGTTTTTCTTTCTTCCCTACCCACTGGGCTGCCCTTCCATTACTTTCAGTTAAAAATTCTACCAGTCTCTCTCCAGAGAAAATTTCATGCAAATAAAATTAATTAAATTTTATTTCAATATTATTTAATTATATCTGCCTTACAAAATTGACTTTCTTAAATTTGAATGTAAAATTAAAAATAAATTATATATCTCTATGTTCACCAACCTCCAGGTTAAACAGCTTAGCCAATTGATCTGAAATTTGAAACATATACTCCTGAGGGGTCAAGTAAGCGGTGTGATTCATTTTTAGTCTCAGAAAGAATCTATTCTTTTTCCAAGTTCTAATAAGAAAATTCTAATTGAATCTTTTCTACAAATTTAAATTTAATTTTTTTTTTTAAACCACAAACTGTTTAAAATATGTATAAGACAATTTTAAAAAACATAACCGAAATTTCTAATTACAACAAATAAAATATAGTAGAATTCATTATTTCGAGAAAATGAATATAATATGCAGACATTGTAAAACAAAGCATTTTGCAATTGAAAAATCTCAAGATGGCGAATTTTCGAGTTGTTGTCACAAAGGTCAAATTAATTTACCACCAATGTCACCGCCACTAGAGTATGTCAAAAATTTGTACTTGAAAAATACTTGCGATTCAAAAAACTTTAAAGAAAACATAAGAGAGTAGTACCTGGAGACACCGAGGGATGCACGGTAACCCCTGACCCCCCTCCCGAAACCACATACCTCGCCCCCAACACTGGACCCCCAACCGCCCCGGAAAATAATAATAAAATAAAGTAAAAAATAATCGTATAGGATCTCAAATAAAAACATAAAATTAAAAAAAAATGTGTGCGTCTCGGGACGCGCGACAGAAGTGATAACTTTCACCAACCAAATATTTTTTTAGGAAGACAATTTCAAGGATAATTGCCCGGAGAAAAGAGAATTGAATATTTAATTTTAATTAGAAGAGTGGGGGGGGGGGGCAAGGAATAATTATTAATATATTTAATTTTCTGGATTTAAAATTAATTGTTGTCTTTCTTTCAGCTTAATTCAATTATATATATATTTCAAATTTGCCTCGCCGCAATTTATTCGATAAATTCTATTTATAAAATACATAGCTATATATAATATATTCAATTATTTCCACACTTATAATAAAGTCTAATTCAAAAATATTCATTTTAGTAAAAGTAAAAAGCAAAGATTTTTAAAATAGTTCTATGGTCCAGTGGTAAAGTGTGTGCCTCTGATGCAAGAGGTCTCAGGTTCTAATCTGACATCCGGCGAGTCATTTTTTTTATTGAGATTTTCATCTATCAATAATTACTTTAATTAAGAAAAAATCAATTAAGATGAATTTTGATGAGGTCCAGATCTAGCCAGATCGTTTTTTCATCCTCAAAACTTGTTAATAGATTTTGTTTCATCAAAATCGGTAGGGCCGTTTTCAAAATAGAACCAAGATACAAATATATAAATAAATATATATATAAATAAATAAATATACAATTTTTGCTCGTTTAATAAGAGTAGATAATAATGCAATGATGCCTTTTGTAAGTATGGGAATGCGAAAAAATGGCAATATTATATTGATTTGTGCCCTGTGGGCCAAGGGCTAAAGTTTGTAATATTAATATATGGCTTCTAGCTAAATTGCCAGGTACTACCTAACTAATTTTAATTATTATTCTTCTATAATATTTGATTAAGTCAAATTTTTTGACGGATTTTACAAATCGAATGTACCTACTTATCGACCAGATTGGCTTTTTTAATAAATATTTTTTTTCGACTGGTAATGAATGTGAATTTGATCTGAATCGTGTCCGTTGATTAGACCAGAGTCTATTTTTTCCTCGGCTAGATGAAGAATATCCAGAAATAGCTCTAGAGGACTCCCTCTCTCTCTTTCGGGTGAAAGACTCTCTTTGAGTCACCCTTTGCTTTGCACATTCCCCAGCAACAGACCTCTGCCTATTCCGGACACGAACCCCGGACCCCAGCAAACACACACACACACACACACACACACACATGCACCCACCCACTGACGGCTTTCAACCAAATCTACTTGTGAAATCGAACAAAGGCATGGAGATTTTTTTTTATTTTAACACTATTCTTTCTCTTTCTCTTTTGTGTGTGTTGTATTTGTGATTTTTGGAATGTAGCCATTTAGTATGGGGAAGAAAGAACGAAACCTAAGGGTGAGAGAGGTCAGTGAACCCTGGGTTTGATAAAAAAGGGGTGGGAAATTAAAAATTCACCATATTTCTCGATTCAATTTGCAAATTTACATTACATCATTTTTACTTTTATCTCCAATCTAATGTACACGAATAAACACGCTATAATTTTACCCCTGAAATAATAATACAAAGTAACTAAAGATATTAATACCATAAATACCACTAAAGAAAATTCCCCCACATTAATCAACCCACCAATAACAATTCATTTAAGGAAAAACCCCAATAAAGGGGGTAACTCCAAATTAGGGTGTTCCTTATTTTGGGTATTTTCGAATTTTTACGCTTACAGAGGCTCATATTGTTCAAAATAAAATAAAAATATCCCCCAAGTTTCAAGTCTCTATCTCAATTTTAGCCAGTGCCGCATAGCGATGCAAGTTTCCCATCTAAATAACATGGGGGTTTTGAGATTGAACGATCAATTTTTTAATCAGGTCAAAGTAAAGGTTTAAAAAATTTGAAACTCTGTATACTTTATCGTCATAATACTAGATATCCTTCAGAATTTTTATAGATTTTTAGCTATTATAATTTTGGAGTCTATAACTTACTAACACTAAGAAATAGCAGTATTTTATCTAGCCGTAACTCCAAAATTATAATAGCTCAAAATCTGTAAAAATTCTGAAGGATAGCTAGTATTACAAGGATAAAGTCTACAGAGTTTTAAATTTTTTGAATCATCATTTTGGCCGGAATAAAAAATTAATCTTTCAATGTTATTTAGATGGGAAACTTGAATCGCTCTGCAGCTCAGGTTAAAATTGAGACAGGTGAACCATGTGAGCCCCTGTCAGCGTAAAAATGATCGAATGGAAGTCACTGATTGGCCATTCTCTAGGAATGCTTTATAAAAATTATTTAAAATATAAAATTTTCAAACACGCACCTAGCCAACAAGAGGCCACCGAAGGCGGGCTTCACAGCTGATTTAATATCTTAGTATATTAAACGAGCTTCTTGTGTATTTAATATATAGAATCGGTTTCTCGAAAACAGCTCTAGCGATTTGGATGAAATTCATGGGTTAGGGGGTTTTCGTATCGACAATTCGATCTGTCACGGTCTCATCTTTGGCTAAGTTGTTTTTTATGGGTTTTTTTGTTAATTGAAATAATTATTCACAAGTGGTTGTTTGAATAAAAATTTATCATTAGATTTTTATTCATTTTTTTTAAATAAAATTAATTGGTTTTTTTATTTTAAATTCCACTAATAGATCATTTCAAATGTTATTATATATTCGAATTCGCCAATTTAATTAATTAAAATGACTAAAAACATTATCGCAAGCACGAGAAGATCAAGAACAGTCGATGGTGGGGATGTAATCTCCGAAGTCGAAGCTCAAATAAAATGTATACGCTAATGCATGTAAAATAATTGGTTCAATAAAATTTATTATATTATTATATTATTATTAATTAATTAAAAGTATTTTTCTATAAAATAATTTATTAGAATATCAATTTCATTCTCTTAAAAATCCGACAATTCGAAGGATCGTGCCTCCTTCTTCAGGATTTAAAAAAGGGCCAACGAAAGAACCTCCGCGTATATCGAGGGGTGAATCGCGACCTAATATCTTGTACACCTACTTCCACTTCAACTTTCATTTCCAAGTAGATGACAATAGATTATCTAATGAATTCCAAAGTAATTCCAAAGACGGTGTTCACACCTAATTCCAATCGCGGTTCACCCCTCGGTGTAAATTAATATTATTTTTAATTGCAATTACATTCAAAACTTTGTGGCCAGTGATATATCTTGATGATGGCCTTAGCGGGTCAAAACGTTGGTAAAAATATAAGTTTTATTTCAATATTATTTTATTTAGGCTGCGATTAAAAATCGACCTTTTTACCTGGATTTAAAATTAAAAATAATATTAATTTATTGCTTTTAACTGAATCAAAAATTTACTGAGCATTGCTCGGTCTTCCAAGTACTAAAATTATATAAGCAAACAATGCCAGGTGGATATCTTTTGAACTAATACGTAGCGTGTAGAAAAAGTCTTTTTCCACACGTATATATGATTTTATTTGAAAAAGTCTTAAGATATATTTTTTGTACTTAAGTAGTAGGTATTGTGCCGGCAACAATTCTTTTCTTTAATATTTTGCCGTTAAATAAAACTTCTTAACAATAAATTGTGAAACTCAATCCCAAAAGGGGTTTTTTTTTCTTCTATAACTTACAACTAGAGAAGAAAGTAAAGAATAAGAAAGAGAAATGTTTTATTTATAAAGTTTAACAGAGAGAGAATATATTGACCAGAGAGAGAGAGCCTTTATTTTCCTATAATTGTCTGTCCAAAGTATTTGTGTTGGCCGAAACTTAAGCCAGGAATTGTTAAGGGTTCAGTCAATTCCGCTGAATAGATTCAAATGGCTTTTCCAAACGACCAATTGGATTTAACTAAAGAGAAAGAACGAAACAGCCAGCCAGCAAAAGGCCGACAAAATGCCTAGAAAAAAAAAAGAAACAGAAACAAAATAATTGAATTCTTTTATGATAATATCCTTTCTAAATTTGTAAATTAATAAACGCGTAAGCCTCAATTATTACAGTGCTTAAATGCTAATGAGCAAGTTCTAACAAGCTCATTGAGTGCCAATTAAACACACGCAGTTTCTTTTCTCGATCAATGGGGAATTTAAGACATGATTTTTGAAATATCAGTATAAGGACATTGCGTCACGACTTTAGCGCCAACTGGCGACGAAAATGTAAGCTTTGGGGGATGATTTATTAAACGTCCAAGATAAAGAGACTCGTTCAAGGTCCTCTAGGATCCTTGCCTATTTTATCTATGATATATACTATGAGGCATTCCATGCCAAATCGGACAGTTTGAAAAATTTTAATTTTGGATTTCTATCATTTTTTTGACATTCCTGGTTGAAGGTTGAAGGTTCTCGCAGTGCTAACTTTGTGATGACACCACTGTTCAAAACAATGTGTTAATGAACACATTTTGAAATCGAATTTTGAAATATGAATTTTTTTTCATTATAGTTAGTGTGTGTGTGTGTGTGTGTGTGTGTGTGTGTGTGTGTGTGGAGTAGTCCCTGGGTAACTAGATTTTATCTATATTTATATAAAAGAGTGAGAGAGATAGAGTTTGGGTGACAAATGTGAAATTCATAGACAATGTTTTCAATTTGTTTAGCCAAGATAAATAAATATATAAAGAACATTTCCACAACTTCTTGTTTTAAACAAGTAAGTCTCGGGGAATAAAATGAAATAAAATAAAAAGAGAGAGGAAGGAGGCCATCTCTAGTTTCCCTTAGGGGTTCCACTATACAGCACTTTCAATTCAACAGAGACACAAACTGGCACGAGCAAGCTCAACAAGACCAGCTTGATCAGACACGACAGTATTATTGGCCGTCCCCCCAAATAGGTACACTAACGCCATATATAACAATAGGATTTTATTTTATAGTCCAAGAGCTGGGACACATTTTTGAGTATGGATTTGACCCAACTAGAAATAAGCGAATAGTACCGCTATGATAGTTGCACAGGAATGGCCAGTCTGGCAGGTGAGACCAGGTACTGCGCATGGTGTGAGTGCGGTAAATACATATGTGTTAAAAAATATTTTTGACCCCCAATGAAATTATAAAAATTATAATTTATAGTCAATTATAAACATAATATATTCTCTCCAGACCATTTGAGTGGTGGACGTGAACAAACCACCCCAAAGTGTATTTTTACTACATGCAAAAATATTTGATGCTATTTTTTCATGTTGTAAAAATACACTTTGGGTGGTTCGGTTCCACGTCCCACCACTCAAATGGTCTGGAGTGAATATATTATGTTTATAATTGACTATAAATTATAATTTTTTAAAAAGAACCGTGTTTGGCGGCCCTATTTTGGTTTTTAAATTGAATTGGTTCTGGGTCCAGTAAGGGGTAGATAAAAAGTTGAAATAAAAGTCAACTTATTTGTTGCTTTATTTTTGGGCAGATCGTAATCGATATTTTTAACAACGTTTCGAGCTCTATACCAAGCGGCTCTTCATCGAGTGCACGTCAACTGGAAACGATCATTGGAAAAAATTAAAACATGCAATGATCTTTTCCAGTTGACGTGCACTGATGAAGAGCAGCGGTATGGCGCTCAGAAACGTTGCTAGCAAAATATCGATTACGTCTGCCCAAAATAACGTAACAAATAGAAGTTCGACTTTTATTCCAACTTTTTATTTTCTCCTCACTGGCCCCTTAGCTGTAGTCAATTTAAATTATAATTTTATAATTTCATTGTGGGTCAAACGTATTTTTTTACACATATGTATTTTTTACCGCACTTCACACCATGCGCAGTACCTGGTCCACCTGCTGTAGCCAGCCAGACTGGCCATTCCCTGTACAATATCATAGACGGTACTATTACGCATGAGCTTCTAGTTGGGTCAAATCCGTACTCAAAATGTGTCACCAGCTCTTGGACTATTAGGAATTCTTTATTGCTGTAGTTGTATTAATTTAGTAAGGGTTAAAAATAAGGGACCTGAAGCTTTCATTTATTTCTTTTTAATTTATGAACTCCCGCTGACGTTTCGGCTTATGAATTGTAACCATCTTCAAAGCAGAATTTGTCAATATTTATATAAAAAAAAATTTGGATACACCAGTAATCAGATAAAACTATATACAAGAAATATACATATTTATGATATATACAAAAAACCACATATAGGGTGGATTCCACCAAGGCCAAAAGATGCAATACTTTAAGATTATTATTATCTCTTTTCTGTTTAAGATGAAAAGCAAAATGTTCTTAAACAGGTCTTAAAAGTATTACATTTTTGGCCTTTTGGCAAACACCCTGTATATGGTTTTGTATATAATATGAAATGATTAAGATGATGGATGATTTTATTATGTTTGGCTCGAAGGGTTAGTTGGAAGGAGATTCGCCGGACTTGATGGGAGACGAACTTCAGAGATTAGAATCTCTCTTGGCGGCGTTAAAGCCAGAAAAAATGCTTTGCTAAAACACGAATTTGCACTAGAGCAGTTGGAAACATGAGTCACGTCAGGATATTTTGTTATCTATTCCCACGCTGAGAGAGTTACAGACTCAGCAGTTATCTAGTATATAAAGACGGATGTCCAGTGGGAACATTAAGGCTTGTCTTGATCACGTTCGACTTGAGACCTCCAATCTCCAAGTATAACCTATTGTAATTTAAACTTTAATTAATAAAACCAATTTATTCAAAATTCATATCGTTTTTTTTTGAAAACTACGATACCGAAGAATAAAATTGGCGCAGTCGGTAGGATAAAACCCAAAAACCCCGGATTTCGGTAGGATAAAACCCAAAAACCCCGGATTTCGGTAGGCCAAAACCTAAAATTTCGGATTTGGGAATCGCACGACGTTCGTGTCGCAGTGCCAACGAACGGTCAGCTTTTTAGCTGTTTGCCAGCGAAAAACCTATCGTCGCCTTGCCACGACAACCCGTTGACAACCGTCAGCCAATCGCCAACCAATTCGGAGCGATAGGAAGCCACCAGCCTTAACGAGGAGTGGACTTCGAGCTACGGGACATCACACAAATACTGAGGAAGATACAGCCGAAACTTCCCAAGGGCGCAGTCAGCATCGTCAGCGGAGAATACAACACAAAGGTTAGAAACGAACAGACATCCTTCCGGTCAACCGTACTGTTACACGGCCCATAAATTAAACGTTAAAAATAAATAAATAATTGTTAAAAATATTGAAAAATTGTGAAAATAATTAAATAGAATAAATAATTAATGCATGAATAAATAAATGTTAAATAAAGAAATAAATAAAGGTTAATGCATGAAATAAGTGAATAATTGTTAAATAAATAAATAAAATAATGAAATAATTGTGAAAGTTAAGCAAAGTAATAATACAAATAAATGAATAAATAAATAATTGTTAAATAAAGAAATAAAAAAAGGTTAATGTACGAAATAAAATAATAAAATAATTGTGAAAGTTAAACAAAGTAATAATACAAGTAAATGAATAAAGTTAATGCATGAGTTGAAATAAATAAAAAAATAATATTATAAATAAAATAATACTAATATAAAATAATAGTAATTGCTTGAGGAAAATTTAACAGATTTAAATAAATAATAAATAATTAAAAAGAATAAACAATGGCTACATTATCCCATTCCGAACTTTTAAAATTGATTCCTAAATATAACGGTTCCCCTGAATTATTGGAGGAATTTATTGAAAATACAGAGGCAATTGTAAGAAATTTTAGCGAAGTCCCCATTGATCAACAAAATTTAATTCTATTACATATAAAAAATCAAATAATAGGTGACGCAAGGCATAAAATATTAGGCCACCATGTCAGAAATTGGGACGAATTAGTAATTTTATTAAGGAACTTATTCAAATCGCCAAAGAATGAAAATACAATTAAAATAGAATTATTTTCCTTAACGAATAAAAATCTAGGGATCGAGAAAAATTATGTAGAAATAAATAAATTAATGACCCAGTATAATTCCCGAATAAACGCCAGAAATATTGAAGCAGATATTAAAACCGAATTAATTAATGAATTCTCTAAAGATGCCACACAAATTTTTATAAAAACATTAAAGGAACCCACAGCAAGCCAGGTTTTAGCACAAAATCTAGGTTCAGTATACGAGGTTTATGAGTACATTCTCAATAGAACGAATGCACTAACAAATGAGGGCAGACCAAAAATAAATAATAATAATTATAATAATACAAGTTACAGAAATTTTCAACCTAGGAACTTTCAACCTAGACAGAATTTTCAACCCAGACCCCATTTCCAAAATTATCAAAATGGTTATCAAAACTCTAATAATTATAGAAATCATAATAATTACAGGCCCCCACGTCCACAATATTTTAATCAAACCCCAATGTCCACACAAACAATTCAGAATCAATCAGGTCAGGAAAGAAGAGAAAATCATTTTTTAGGAAGTGGCCCCCGAGAGAACGAACTTACATAACACCCCAAATTAATTATAATAATTTTGAATATAGGGACAGTATAAACGAAAAATCATCATTACCATATTTAGAGTGGAGGAATTTAAAAGTATTAATAGATACAGGATCTACTGTAAATTTAATAAAACCAGAGATAGCTAATTTATATACAAAGTTTAAAGAGGATAATTTTATAAAATCTATTAATGGGTCCAGAAAAATAACTGAATACACATATGTAAAATTTTTAGGAAAAGAATATATAAAAACACTAATAATTGATTTTCATAAGGATTTTGATATTTTAATAGGGTTAGACGCAATCAAAAAGTTAGAATTTGAGTGGGATTTTAAGAACGACATAATTACATACGAGAATACGAAATATAAACTCAGATATCATATTAGCGAGATAGATAAAAAATTTTCCCACAAAAGTGATGATACAAACAGTGATTCACTTAGTAGCCTAGACAAAGAGGAAATAGTAGATGATAAAATAGAGCCCACAGACGTTAAAAAGAAACATGAACCCGTAGATAAACAAATAGAGTTTAGCGAGGATAAAACTAATGATAAGGTCAATGAACCTGAGATAAATAATAAAATAATTAATAAAAAATACGTA
Source organism: Forficula auricularia (assembly GCA_024734495.1). Taxonomy (NCBI): domain Eukaryota; kingdom Metazoa; phylum Arthropoda; class Insecta; order Dermaptera; family Forficulidae; genus Forficula; species Forficula auricularia. Next base: position 10,405,127 of record JALMQS010000030.1, on the reverse strand, counting down.
GGTAATGTAAAGAATGTTAGCCAGTTAGTGAAAGCAAGAAGATCAGATGTTAAGGGATGAAAAACTAATTCATCAACCCACACACCAAAGAGTAAAAATTAAAAATAGGAAAGACATTAAAAATACCCCAAAGATAGGTAATTTATGTCAGTATTCACATAGGGTAAAAGATGGAAAAAATTCAGAGGGTAAGGTGTCATTGAACGATCAATCAATAAATAATTTAAAGTCGGATTTAAAATATGAAGTACACATAAACGAAATGGAAATCGATGAAATCATAAATAATGAGTTAGAATCTATTTTAGCGACAGCTGGTGATGATAATGAAGGTTTAGAGACAGTACATTCCGCGGAAGAATCCCCTGTAGCAGGAATAAAAATTCTCGAAAATGTAGCAGTAAATATTTTCAAAAACCAAATTATTTTAGATTCACATGATAATGACACAAAAGTAGAAAAATTAAAATTATTCAATAATAAAAATAGATTAATGATTACAATAAATAAACAAGAAATAGATTTCGAACTGACGAAAATATTACTAGAATATATACATAGCAAGGAAAAATTTTATATCTACTTTAAAGATGAAACATTATTTATTCCCTTAAATAATTTAATTCAGCAAACATTCAATAGTTTAAATATTTACAAGTGTAGTAAGATTTTAGAAGATATTGAGGATTTAGAACACAGGCTAAAAATATTGAAAGATATTCATGAAGGTATAACTAATCACAGAGGTATAGCCGAAAATTATTTAGAAATAAAAAAGAAAATATTATTGGCCCGCAATAAAGAAAGATATTCAGAAATATATAAATAATTGTGAAATTTGTTTAAAGGCAAAATACGAGAGAAACCCAATTAAAAATATTAATAAAACTGAAACCCCGAGTAAACCATTTCAAATAGTGAATATAGATGTATTTGAGATATATAAAACTAAGTTCATAACAATGGTAGACCAATTTTCGAAATTTGTAGAAGTAATACATATAAAGAATTTAACAGCAGTTGAGATTGTTAGGAAAATAGAAAAAATATTTAGTAGACTTCCGTTACCCCAAAAAGTAATTACCGATGCCGGAAATGAATTCAATAATGAATTACTTAAAAGCTTTTGTAGAACAAATAATATAGAAATCCACTATACATGCATCGAAAACCCAAAATCGAATTCCCCGATAGAGAGGGTACACTCTACAATTTTAGAACATTTACAAATAATTAATCAAAATACTGAATGTAAGAATTATAACATAAAAAGAAAAATGAATTTAATAGTGAAAGCGTATAATAATACTATTCATTCAACAATAGGAAAAAGTCCGTTTGAAGTTTTATATGGGAGAGATAATTTACAAATAAATAACGAAATAATAGATTCGGAAGTAATAAATCAATATAGTCAGGAAAAAGACTTAATGTTTAAATTAATTAAAGCAAATATTGAAAATAAGAAAAAGGAGGTCAGGAGAGGAAAACCCCTCTAAGTTACCTAATACTTTATTTTTGAAAAGAAAGAAGAGAAAGCCTAAGGGAACACCAAATTTTTCAGAAATTAGACTTAAAGAATATGATCAAATTTTAGGAAAAGTAATAGATAGAAATAATAATAAATATCGCATTGATAGACTAAAGAGACCGCGTGTATTTCAGAAAGAAGATGAGGACAGCAATCCTCCTTGCACTGACCCAATTGATAGCGCTGCAAGGTTATGAAATCTAAGATTTAAGTCAAGGATAATCAAAGCGAGAGATGCAAAGCGTAAGAATATATTTAATGATAGCTACTATAGGTTAATCAAGTATGAATAATTTAATTAGTTAGCAATATAGCAATTTAAAACATATAATAAATAATTAACACAAACAATTTAAGGAAATAGAATGATAAACAGTTATTTTATAGGTATAAATGAAAAGATTTTTGGGATACCAAGGATGAATTTAATAGAGATTTGAAAAAACCTAATTGATAATTATAAAATAAAAATAAAATAGTAATCAAATTCGAGAATTTTTGGGAAGCCACACAGTTCGTGAAACCCATTTGTAAAATTGAGAATGAACTCGTAGACGTAATTTTAAAAATACCCGAAATGTAAACAATGTAAACATGAACGCATCAGTGATTCAATTTATTCCTTTACCAATATTTCATAATAAATAAAAAATTAAATAATGAATTAAGAAACTGTAGAAATTGTTTATTCTCGAAATAAAAAGATTTACTATTGTAAAATAAAATAATTATTCTTTTAAGAATATAAAAAGAAATTTTGTCAGAATAACTAATACCAAGTGAAATAATATAATTATTTTTATAAAAATATAAAAATATCCATGTAATGTGTATTAAATGAATAAATATGATTAATGAAATTTATTAAAATATCCATATTGTGTATTGAATAAAATAAAATAATTATTTGTTAAGATATCTATATCAAATAAAATATTATAATTACCTATAAATGTTTGTCAAAATATTTTATATATATATATATGTAAAGTGAAAAATAAAGTGAAAAGTGAAATATTAGTGATTAATTTTAATGATTTGAAAATAAAGCAAATAGACGAAGTAGATTTAAATTTATGGCCTAGCCATCAAAATCAATATATAATAATAATAATCATAATTATAATAATATTGTTAATTATATTATACTTATTAAATAAATATAAAATGAAAATTGCTGATATAATAAAATGTAATAAATTAAGAAATAATATGGATATTAATGATTGAAATTTAAATGATTGTAATGAATGATAATTCAAATGATTGTAATATAATTGATATAAATGTAATGATTCAAATGTAAACTCGATATTTTAAAATTGTGAAGAAATTTCATAAAATAATGAAATTTCTCCCCGGAGGAAGGAGGAGTCACGTCAGGATATTTTGTTATCTATTCCCACGCTGAGAGAGTTACAGACTCAGCAGTTATCTAGTATATAAAGACGGATGTCCAGTGGGAACATTAAGGCTTGTCTTGATCACGTTCGACTTGAGACCTCCAATCTCCAAGTATAACCTGTTGTAATTTAAACTTTAATCAATAAAACCAATTTATTCAAAATTCATATCGTTTTTTGAAAACTACGATACCGAAGAGCCAGAATTCATGCTTTAAACAAAATAATGGCACAAGGCCCGCATTTATTGCTTCTTCATTACAGAACGTGTATACAAATTACTTCTTAGACACAAGTCGTTTCTTTAGCAAATTGTTCTCAGGTGATTAGTCACCTCGAGAGCTACTCCATTCAATGACAACTCACAAATAACAAATGACAACTGAACTCGCGTCGAGGAGCGAGCTGCTTTTATAACCTGGCTCTAATTAGCAATTAAGCTGATTGGTTAATTATTCCCGCCTTTAGGATGACGCATGCATAAATTTCGCGCGCTTGCTTCCTAATATAAGAGGGAGTGTCCCTGCTGCTCGCTCGTCAGTTTATCGAAGGATTCTGACCGGCAAACAGCAAGCAAACGCCTTTTTCAAGGCGAAAAACAAATCTTTATTTTCAAAAGCATTTTACATTGAAAGGAGCGGAGAATAAAAATCCCACATATATATATTTCTTGTATATAGTTTTATCTGATGACTTGTGTATCCAAAATTTTTTTTTAATATAAATATGGACAAATTCCCGCTCTTGAAGATGGCTACAACAAAAGCTGAAACGTTAGCGGGAGTTCATATATTAAAAAGAAATAAATGATACTTGCATGTCTCTTATTTAAACCCTTACTAAATTAACAATAGGATTATTTTTTCGGTAAAAGAGTGTCCCAAACTACATTTAATTAATATATGGTACAGGTGATTCTTTCATGATAAAATACTAGTACTTGGCGGACCCGAGCTTTGCTCGGTAATAATTTGCTTTATTTAAAAGCGATCTATCTACACTTACTAGCATCTTCAAAGCTATGGACGCACAGACGTAATTTTTTGGCTCTAAAACCCACTAATAGCTAATTTTTAAAGCAGTTAGGTGTCGGTACAGAGAGGTAAACTTCTTTTAAATAATCAGTAATTAAAACTTCAAGGTAGGTTTCTACAAACAAAACAAATAGTATGTTTTGAGTTTTATTTCGATACAATATATATTTAGGGTTTTGAGTTCAATTGATGATAGGGTCTTGGACTTATATTGAGAGTAGTTCTATTTTTTGGACCCCCCAACTATAGGCCCCCAAAAAAATAATAACTTTTGCTTATTATAAGTTCATTTTATAGTACAGGTTGGGGCATAAAGATCTACCACATTTTGAAGAGGTATAAAATATGAAAAAATTTAACTAGAAATAAAAAACTTAATATATTTTGAAAAGAACATAAACTAAAAGAGTTTTAAAAATTATCAGACAAAAGAAGGCTAGTGTCAAAAATGAAAATTCTAGCCCTTTCGACCAAACTCAACCAAATTTTGTATACATATACTGTGGGCCCCCAAAAAGGCTAAAAATGCAAAAACTAACCACCCAAAATGGGGGAGGGGTCAAAAATGATAATTCTAGCCCTTTTGACCAAACTCAACAAAATTTCGTATATGGTACATATTCTGTGGACTCCCAGAAGGCTAGAAATACAAAAACCAACCAAATTTTGGATACATAGTTTGGACGAAAGGGTTAGAATTTTCATTTTTAACTCCCCCCTTTTGGATGGTTAGTTTTTGCATTTCTAGCCCTCTATGTGTCCACAGAATATGTATACAAAATTTGGTTGAGTTTGGTCGAAAGGTCTAGAATTTTTATTTTTGACACCCCATCCTTTTTTTTGTCTGATAATGTTTAAAGCGCATTAAAAAAAATAAATATTTATGTTCCTTTATTCAATTTTTTTTTCTAGTAAAATTTTTTCATTTTTTATACCACTTCAAAATGTGGTAGATCCTTTTGCCCCACCCTGTAAATTTCAATTTTCTTGGTTTCTTTAGTTTGAAAATTTCATAATTTAATTTATTAAAGGACCTCTTTCCCCCCCCCCCGCAAATTTTGTAACCATTAATCATATATTCTTTTAAAAATAACAATCTAAATTTATGGATACTAAATATTTAATTTAAATTAATTTATTGAAACCTAGATGGTTACGAATTTAGTTCAATTATCTACCTAACGCGTCATAATGCGTAACAGCCAAGTTTCATAAAAATAATTTAAATTAAAAATTTGGAATCCATAAATCTAAATCAATGGTTCCCAACCTGAGGGCGATCGCCCCCAAGCGGGCTATTTGGGTTATCAGGGGGTCGATAATTAAATGAGGGGCGATTGGGGGGCGATGAGTATTCTAAGGGGCGAAAATTAAAATAGTACTGTACAGAAGAAGTTGCCGGATAAAATAAAACATTAACAAAGATTTCAAACTTTCAATTATTTTTCAAACTTTAACTTAGCCCAGTGAATAGAGGGTTTACAGCTTACATTAATTGCGGAAAAATATTTTTTTCAGATATGCGAAATCTAAGTTTCAGGCCTCGAAAATGTGGGGGACAATTTTTGGTGGTCGAAAAACTTCGAAATTTTCGGACTTTTTCCAGTTTTCCGCCAATAACTCGAAAACAGTTCATATTCTGCAAATAACCGTCCTATAGTAAATTAAAGAGGCCAAAATTTCGAGTCGATTCAAAAAAATCGATTTAAAAAAACGAACTCTGGACCAATATCCAAAATTGGTCCAGTAGTTCGATTTTTAATGGGGATCCATAAAAAAAACTGATTTTTTGCAAAAAATTGCAGTTTTTCAAAACTTCAACCTCATTGCGGCATGGGTTACCATTATCCAATTAAGATGAAACTTTGTTTCAATTGTAGAAAAGTTAATCTAATTTAAAAGTATATAGAGTGGTCTTTGTCGAAAACGTGCTCCTTCATGGTCAAAATGGGAAAAAATCGAAAAAAGTTTGAGTTTTTGGGATAGGTATTCAAAAGTGATCCGGAGGGCAGTTTTTTGAATCCCTATAAAAAATCGAACTACTGGACCAATTTCGCATATTTTTTTTACTCGCGCCAAATTTTATCCTCTTTAATTTACTATAGAACGATTATTTACAAAATATGGACCGTTTTCGAGTTATAAGCGAGAAACTGGAAAAAGTCCGAAAATTTCGTGGTTTTTCGGCCACCAAAATTTGTCCCCCACACTTTCGAGGTCGCAAACTGAGATTTGGCATACCCACACCATACCAAACGATCCTAGAAAAAATCTTTTCCCGCAATTAATGTAAGCTGAACCACTTTTTGGATCCTCTATTTACTGGGCTAATTGTCAACTTTCTTAATTTTTCCAGATTCCAATTTAAAAATGAAAACATGTACTCTTGTTTTTTAAATGTCCGTCAATGATCTTAGTTAATTATTTCACTTCTTTGTTCTTAAAAAAATCTGTAAGAAAAGTACATTTTAATTTTTTTCTATTTTATTTAAGAGTGACTGGATAAAACTGCTTTGGTTGTTTTTATATACGGTAATAAAATTGTTTAAAATAATAAAACTGCTTTATTATTTACATTTTACTTCAAAATAAAATTAGGCATACTCTGAAAATGAAAAAGGGGGCGATAGGTGTTAGTCAACCTCCAGAAAGGGGCGATGGACCACAAAAGGTTGGGAACCACTGATCTAGGTTGTCATTCAAAATGGAAAGAATTCATTTTAATTGAAAATATTTACAATTTTTTTAACTTAATTATTCTTGGGGAATTTAACTTGGCTGCACATTAGATTTTACTACTTGGCATGTATTTCATCAGAAGTGTTTTAAGTAGGATTAAATTTTTCTCGAAACACGATTGAAGTAGTTTTTGGAGACGGATAAGATGGATATTCAAAACAAAGGGGGATAATTACTATAACTATATTTTTTATTCAAAGCCGACATTTCGGAGGTTTTTCCCTCCTTCACTGATCTTTCAAAACCCTGAAGAAGGTGGGAATAAACCTCTGAAAGCGTCGGCTTTGAATAAAAAAATGGATATAATAATTATCTCCTTTTTTTTAACCTTGTCGGACTGCCCCATCAAAATCCATTAAATTTTCTCGAAACGTTTGGATTTCTAGATAAACATTTTGAGATTGTTTTTATACTAGACGAGCTGCTCCAGGCAAGCCCTCTACAGCTCGGCGCTCCGGGAAGGTGGCCCTGGCGGGCGGCGTCTCGGCATGTGATTATTAGGTCTCCAAAATTCATTTAAAAAAAAGCTCCATTCCCAAAAAAGTATGTTTTTTTTTAATTATAAGAGTATTAATTTTTTGCCCCCACTCACATTTTGGGACGTTGACATTATTTTTTAGATATTTGCAAATATTTAGATATTTGCAAATAAATAACTCTCAGTTTTCTAAAGAGTAAATGTACAAACAAGCTAAAAATTTCTATATTTTGCCCCCCCCCTTCGCCCCCATTCAGTCAATTTTGATAGTTGATTTTTACAGGAATAGTTTCTTAAAGTAATAAAGACTCACTCTACAAAATTTGATCAAGACCGGAGAGAGTTTTAATTTTTGCCTGTAAGTACTTTTTAGATATTTGTATTTAAAATTTTATTAAGTAAAAATCAAGTAGATATCTTATCGTTCTTAATTGAAAATGGATAATTAATGTAAACTCATTGCAAAGATATTTTGCCCTTTTTGACCCCTTTAGGGGTCGAATTTCAGAAAATCCTGAAATTTATTTTTAGATACTTTAATTTAGTATTTTTATAAGTAAAAAGCAAGTAGATATTTTATCGTCCCTAAGAGACATCGCATAATCAGTGAAAATACACTTTGCCCCCTTTGACCCCCTTAGGGGTCGAATTTCGAAAAATCCTTTCTTAGTGAGCCCCTATGTCATAGATGTAATATCCTCTCCAAATTTCATGTTTCTATGTCACATTGGTTCTGGCTGTTTTGATGGTGAGTGAGTGAGTGAGTGAGTGAGTGAGTGAGTGTATCGAGCAAGAATTTTATATATATAGATTGATTGAAAATAAATTAATCTGAAAATACAAACCTTGATTACAATTGCGTGATTTAATTGTTAAACTTTGATACCTATATATTAATTTAAATAAATAAATAAATAAACGACCTTGTTCTCAGGTTTACAATGAAATGGAATTTCATTTTAATCATACCCCCTCCCAACCGCCCCCCCCCAAAAAAAAAAACTAGATTGCGATTGTGCCAAACTTTTAATTATTTCTTCTTCCATTAGAATATTCATATTTAATATGACATTAACATGAAAATACTTAAACAAGAACATTAAAAAAAAAACATAAACAGAATGCGCAGAGAGAGAGAGAGCAGTTGAATGAACCAATTAGCCAGAGGTTGGCTAAAATTAAGAAAAAACAAAACAAAAAAACTTTATTTAATCTTGTGGATTTTCAAGAATCTTATCGTCACATTTAAGCAGAATAAAAGACCTTTTTCTTCTAATCCAGAATAAAATATAATATAAATATTTCTAAATTAAAAATATCTCTTTTTTTTTATAAATTTTATTAAACCAATTATTTTACATGACTTAATGTATACATTGTATTTTAGCTTCGACTCCGGAGATTATTTCTCCACCATCGAGGGTCCTTGATCATCTTTAGTCCTTGTTTTTAGTAAGAGGAAAAAACTAATTAAAGAAAAAAAAACCTCTTTTCCGATAATTATTCCAATACCATATTGCGGAAATTAATTCATCCAATTCATATCCCCAATCTTTTCAAAAATATCTCTTAAAAAAAAACAAACAAAAAATTATAAATAAATTTTGTTAAACCAATTATTTTACATTAATTAATGCTACATTGTAGTTTTGCTTCGATTCGGAGATTACTTCTCCACCATCGAGTGTCCTTATTCATCTTTAGTCCTTGTTTTTAATAAGAGGAAAAATCTAATTAGATAAAAAAACCTCTTTTCCGATAATTATTTCAATTCCATTATTCCCCAATCAAGTCGATTGGTTCTCCATCAATCACCACATCCAAAAAAAAAAATATCTCTTTTTATAGTTGTTAAAATAAACTCACGTCTATTTCAAACGATTTGTGGTTGTTACTGAAACTTAAACCATGGATTCATTCCTGTAATAGGAAGACAATTTAATTTAATGTTAGTTCTTAAGAGAAAAGCCTGAAAATATGTTTACCAGTGGCTTGCAGACTTGAGGTCTTAATGGAAGCTGTGGATGCCTACATCCTAAGATTCCAAAACTTCTAGAGTACCTATTTTTAATCCGACTTCAAAAAATGACGAGGTTCTCGATTCGTACTGAATTTTTTTTTTCTGTCTATGTTACATCATATCTCAGCCAATTGCGAATCGATTTTGAAAAAAAAATTGCATTGGGTCCAGTCTACGTTCCGATTGGTCCCATTTTTTTCTTAGGTATTAGACATTTTTTGTTAGGTTTGTTTGGGACTAATTTCTTTGTTTATCAACCTATTTCGATGATTCTTTTTATATTGGAAAGGGGGTTTCTTAGGGATGGTGCAATATTAATTTGGTCAAGTTCTGATTATAGGATCACTATTAATAACATCACTGAAAAGAGAAAAATAAAAATTTTTAAGAAAAAATAAAACCGAATTCAAAAAAATTAAATGAAACAAATAAAATTCACTAAAAGGTATAAAATAATTATTATCTTATTTAGTTACAACTAAACTACGAAATATTAACATGAAATTACTTTTTGAAGTCGGTGCCAAACATATACCTTTTATGAATCGCACTAGACGGATCTTACTTAGTACGTTTGGAGGGTATGCTCGCTTATAGGTATAGTTTGTTTGGCACCGACTTCAAAAAGTAATTTCATGTTAATATTTCGTAGTTTAGTTGTAACTAAATAAGATAATAATTTTTTTATACCTTTTAGTGTATTTTATTTGTTGCATTTAATTTTTTTGAAGTCGGTTTTATTTTATTCTTAAAAATTTTTATTATAGCGTGTTATAAAAAATCTAATGTTAATTTTGACAATTAACGAAAAATTTTATGTATATCGATGAATTTTACAAAAATAAGTCAAAAATAAAATATAATTTAAAAAAAATGAAGAGTTCTGTTTTGGAAAGCATCCCCCTCCACTGATGCTTACCTTTTTGAAAAATTCTCTTAAAAAATAACTAAAAAATTTTAATAAATTATCTATCACACAATGTTAAAATTTAAATTTGGCCAATAAAAAATAAAAAATATTCTACATAAAGATAGAATTTAATATTTTTTTATTATAAAAGCCCAACAACCGCTTAACTTTGATAAGTAAGCTCTAATTAATATTTTTTACTTAGGGAAATTGGTGTAGGTTTTAGGTGAAACATCATATTAATTAATAAAGTAAAGGGTGTGTAGTTTCACAGTGAATGAAATAAAACTCAAAGAGGTTTATACAAACTCAATATATTTCGGATTATTAGTCCATCATCAGGAGTTTACAGGTTAAAAACTGATGACTCTTTACTTTATTAATCTCTAATTAATCTTTAAATAATTTTAAATACAAAGTCTGGGTACCCAAAAACAGTCAAATTTTTAAAAGAAATAAAATTATAGTACCTGGAGCCACCGAGCGATGCACGGTAACCCCTGCCCCCCCCTCCCAAAACCACACACCTCACCCCCACCACTGCACCCCTACTCCGCCCCACCCCAACCGCACCTCCCACCCCGGATCCCCCCACAACTGCACCCCAACTCCTGCACCCCTCACATGCACCACACCCCGCACCCAGTTTTTGCATTTCTATCTTTCTAATGGTCTACATATATATATGTGTATATTTGTTTACTCGTACACCAATTTGCCCACATTCGTTCATATTGATAAACATTATAAAAAATAAAACAGTAAAATAATAATAAAAAAAAATAATCGTATAGGATCTGAAATAAAAACATAAAATTAAATAAGATTTGTTTCCAAGTTATATAAAAAAAGCTACTTGAACCACTTTGTTTGTAAGCACACCTGTTTTGTTATGATTTAGACACCTGTTAATTAAAAACAAACAAAAAATTCCTAATTTTAATATAATATATTAATATATGCTATAACCTATTAGTGGGTTTTAAAATTAAAAAAACCAATTAAAAATAAAACATAATTGAAAAAAATGTAAACAACTTTTTTTGAGATTTCATCTGTCAATAATTAATTTAATTAAGAAAAGATCAATTAAGATTTAATTTGTGGGGGGTCAGATAGGCTAGGCGGTAGCGTGACAGCGAGCTAACCAGGGGACCCGGGTTCGAATCCGACTCAAGGCATCCAGCTAAAATCTGACCCCCGAGGGTAGAGACAAATTTTTAAAAAATATATAACTAGTATCGTAATTAGGCTTATGGCTAGAAAGGCCGAAAAGCCAAAAAAAAAAAAAAAAAAAAAAAAAGATTTAATTTGTCGAGGTCCAGAGCTAGCCAGATCGCTTTCTCATCCTCAAAACTTGTTGATAGAATTTGTTTCATCAAAATCGGTAAAGCCGTTTTCATAATAGAACAATGATACAAATATATATATATATATATAAACAATTTTTGCTCGTTTAATAAGAGTAGATATGTAAGATTGAATAAGTAAAAGATAGAAATTAAATTAAAATGTGAATAAGTCTTGTGAATTGTATCTATAATCAAAAAAATGTACCATAAATGTATCAAAATTGGTCGTTGGTCTTAAGTAACATAACGACCTTAAATAAAATAAAATGAAATAAAAAAATTCTACTGCGATAAGTTTGTTTTATTAAATAAATTCAAATTATTTTATAAAACAATCTAAAAACGTTTATTAAACATCCAAACTCTTGGTGGAGAAATTCTCTTTTTATGAATGGAAATTTCAAAAATTCTAAAAAATACTTGCTTTAAAAAAATAATAATAAAACAAATCAATCAAAAAAATCAATATTTTGAAAAAAGACTATGATACATATTGTACTGGAGAGGAAATTATCGTAAATAAAAATAAAAAATTTAAATATTGACGAAATTTTTTTTCTAAAAATCTCTCTAAAATATTAAAAAATGTTTTGGCTCAATTAATTCATGAACGTAATTATAATAGTATAAATTCTTACATGTTTTATAATATGTATAGGTACAACGTGTGAATTTTATAGATATAGACGAGTCACCCAGAAGGCTGTAGAAAATAAGAGAATTCATTGAAAATTATAATAATATTGCACTTTTAATATAATTTTTTAAAAAATTTAAAAAAGTCATCCGATAATGATAAGAAAGCGAAAAGCTAACGGGAATTTATTCCTAATAGATAATAATATTAATATTTTATTTATTTCTTTTCAGTTGACTCGCGGACACAGACGGGAGAGGGTGTAGGGGTGTGTGTGTGTGTACTAAAGACCACGTGATCATATAGACTGCTACAGATGAGATTCACAGCATCCCTTAAGGTAAGAATTCACATTTTTATCAATATTTTACTATTATTTAATGAAATAATATATACGTATATATGACAGGGGTGTATCCAGGGGGCAAATGACCTGGATGCCCTCCCCTCTCGAAATCATCTAGTCGATTCTAAATAACGCCACCTTAGCTAATTGTATTATTTGTTGTTTGTGTTCAATAAGAAATTATAATTAATTATGTGTGATTTAAACAAAATTTCAACCCTTAATTACGGCTATTTAATTATAATAATATATACCTATAGGTAAATGTATGCAAAAGTAAATTTTTTTTTAAGACTATACAAGTTAGAGCCGCAGTAACAGCAATATACTCGTATTTTTGTCCGAATTTTCGTCAAGTCCTCTTGAATAGATGCCTATTCTCTTTTTCTATAACGAGTCTCGATTTGGTCCAAATTCAATTCGAAAACGACCATTCCTCGAATAATAGAAATTAAGGAATTAATCGCTAATAGTCTGAAACAGGTCTCGACTTGTATTTGATAGCTCTAGCTCTAAATCAAGAGAGATTATTATATCCTTGCCCTTTTTATGCATTTTCCTATATCAATCAAATTCTAAAAAAAATCAGAAAACAGAAATAATAAAAATAGTCAAAAATCGTTATACTAGAGGCGCGCTAGTAATTAATAATAAACTTAAACATAAATTGTTCATTTTTTCGAGTCCGTCCAGTTGATAATGATAAGAAAGGGAAAAGCAAACTGGAATTTATTTCCATCTAGCTGCAAGGCCCTCCTTCGGCGGCCCTCTTGCTAGCCAGGGGGCACGCCCCCTGAACCCCCAACACTCGAACCCCACCCTCACCCACCACACGCCCCGATACCCACCCAGCACCCCCACACCCCGTACCATGCCCAACCCCCGCCTCCACGCCACCACCCCAACACCCCCGAAACCCCTCCAGAACCCGCACCCACGCACCATGGACCCGTTCCCAACCTCCTCCGCCACACCACCTCCCGCACCCCACCCACCTCGGCCCCGCACCCCATCCACCCTGGACCCCACCCCGTGCTCTCCAACCCTGCGCACCACACCCCCGCCTAGCCCCCTGGACTCCACCCCGAACCATCCCCTACACCCCCACCCTACTCCGCCTCACCCCTCTCCCCACCCCCATTCAACCCCGCACCCACCCTCCGCCCCCAGTTTTTGCATTTCTCACCACAGATTATGTATGCAAAATTTGGTTGAGTTTGGCCCAAGAGAAAGAATTTTCAATATTTTGACCCTCCCCCCCCTTTTGAGTGGTTTTTGGGGGAAATTTTTTTAAACAAAAGTTGTCAGAAATCACATCCTCTACAACTTTGTTTATTATAAGATTTGCCGTAGGTTTAGGAGTTATTTTATAATATTCATTCGTGCGCCTCCCTCCCCCAAACCCCCTTCTGGGGTCAAAATATCAAAATGTTATATAGCTAAAAACGTAAGTTAGAAGACATTTGATGTAAATATGAAATTTCATAATAATCCCTTCAGCCTTTTTTACGTGAATCGTGAGAAACTTTTCCGGAAACCACTGAAACAGACATACAGACAGAAATTTTGTTGAGGGTGTTTTCGTTCATAACTTTGCTTGAAACGTGTGCAAACAAAATTTGGCGTGATTTGGAGCAATGTACAGACAAAACCTTAATTTTATATATATAGATAGATAATAATATTATTTTATTTATTTCTTTTCAGTTGACTCGGCGAGAGAGGGTGTCTCTGCTGTCTGTGTATCTACTATTAGAGACGCTGTAATCATATGGGCTGCTCCAGATAAAATTCACAGCATCCCTTAAGGTAAGGATTCAGATTTTTATTTAATTAAATATATATATATATATATATAGGTATATAAATATGACAGGAACGTATCCAGTAAATGACCTGGACCCCTCTCTCTCCCTCGATATCATCTAGTTGATTCTAAATAACTATCAATTTAAATACACGGAAATATCTTTAAATATTTAATCTTATTAAATGAGCAAAAATTATATAGGTATAAGAGAGTTTCAAAAACTTTTTTGACCGCGGCCCGGTACGAGTTTTTAAAATTTTTCACGACCCAACTTTTTAATAAAAATCAAGTTATTTGCTTCAGAAAGATTAATTAGAATAATAAAAGGATTTAAACACAAATACAAGACCAAAAATCAAATCAAAGAACAAGATATCGGGATCTATTTTCAATAACAAGTGGAGTGAGGCAGGGCGATTCGTTAAGTCCTTTGCTCTTCAATCTCATTATGGATAAAATTTTATCATATTTGACGACCCATCTTGGATACAAAATGGGAGAAAACTCCATACAGGCTGTGTGCTATGCTGATGACGTGGTTTTGGTGTCGGACAGCGAGCAAAATCTGCAAACTCTCTTATCTCAATTCGACCAAATTGCAGAAAGATTAAATATGGAAATATCCATTGAAAAAACAAAATGTATTGTGATAGCGAAAGAACATCTTAAGTGTGAAATCAAACTTAAAAATATAACATTAGATCAAGTTGAAAAATTCAACTATTTGGGAGCCGAGATTTCGGCGCACAGAGATCTGAGCCAAGAGGTTAAAACCCAAGTAACAAAAGGTGCTAGGATAGCTGGATGTCTATATGGTTTGGTCTGGAAAAACAAATATATGTCAGCAAAAAGCAAAGTACGAATTTATAAGACCTGCGTACGTCCCGTGTTAACATATGCAGCAGAAACCAGAGCATCAACAACTACCACCCAACAACTACTCCGAACAACAGAGATGAGAATAATAAGGGCTATACATGGGAAAACATTAAGGGATAGAATCCGCAGCAATGATCTAAGAGAACTAAGCGAAATCCAGGATATAGTGGAATGGATCGATGTGAGAAAGAGAGGATGGGGGGAACATGTGGAACGAATGACGGATGACCGCCTTGCAAAAATCGTGAAGGAAAATCGCCCACGTGGCACACGGAGCAGAGGGCGGCCGAAAAAAAGATGGAAGGATGTCGCAGCAAGAAACTAACGTCTTTATTCTTTTTTATTATTGGAAGAACAGGCGAAAGCCTATGAAGAAGATGAAGAAGAAGAAGAAGTTATTTGCTATATGAAAGAATACAAATACACGCTTTTCCACTATTCCTAGTGTCTAACTGATGTAAAAAAAAATAATATGTAATTTTTTTTTGTGTTTTTATAATTTTTTTTCGTAACACGGCAAAATCTTTCTACGACCCGGTGCCGGGCCGTGACCCACACTTTGGTAAATGCTGGTATACATAGTAATATTTTCAAATAATTTAATGATTCTTTTTAACATACTTTATTCAATACGAAGCAGATAAAGTATTGGAATCGGTCTCGCGGATCTAAATTGAAATTTTGATGTGAGGTTGAAAAAATTCTGACCTTGTTAAAATAAGGCCCTCCCTAATATTATATATATATATATTTAAATCCGATTTAAAGGATATTCATTTACGTATTTTTAGCAGACAAATGCCAGATTTAAAAGAGCCAGTAAAAAACACAATTATCCATCCTTCCTGTTTTCCATCAAGTTTCTTTCATTCCACACCCTCCCCCCACCCTTCTTTTGTGCTAAAGATGATGATAATAATAATAATAATAATGATATTCATTCTTTATCTTTTCAAGCATGATTTATTTTCAAACTGTCTTTTCCTCTCCTTTAGGCTATTAACATTTCCTTATTTTTTTATTTTTTTTATTAAGACAATTTTTCTCCATGCCTTCCCCGTCCCACCCCCGCACCCTTATTTTCTCTCTCTCTGTCTTTATCTCGTGTTTCAACATCGCCTTTGCCCGTTTATTACCTTCTCCATTATCTTCTGGCTTATTTAATCTGATGTTTCCTTCCGTCGTCACAACTCAGAGCGAACTTGCTTGGGGTTTCCACCCCCACACCCTCTCCTCCCCTGCTGCTATTCATCCCTTCCACCCCCACCCCCACCCTCCCGGACAACCCCACCACATATAACTATACCCTTTTTTTTTATTATTTTATCCATCTCTTGCTTGATTTCATTCTCATTTCGTTTTTGGGGGTAAGGGGATTGCAAAATGAACGAATATAACAAAAAATTCTCATCTCGTTATAATGAATCCTATTAAAAAACGATATTTTAACGATTGAATGGGAATTATCTTCAATTAAAATTGGACGATAGTGAGAGGGATGTTTCAATATTACATTACAAAAACAAATAATTATTATTTTTAGCCCCCTGTCTAAAAAAAAAAACGTTTAAAAATAGACAATTTTAAGTATAGGTAAATGAGTGGGAATGTTATTCAGGAAAATAATTTAAATTGTCGTTAAAAACACTTGAAGATATAGACGCCGGAATTTGAATTTTTGTGTGTATGTGTGTGTGTGGGGGGGGGGGGGTGCTAGTCATTTAAAAATGTTTCATCTTGAAGCGACACCTAATTCTATAAAAATTATTAAATTTATTATTTTAAAACCCACTACGGAGTCCAGGGGGCGTAGCTCTTGGCCTGCAAGATGCCCGCCGAAGGCGGGCTTCGCAGCTATATTATATAATATAAAAATAGAATAATACTTAAATTTAAAGTAGGATGACAATCTCCAAGAAATAATAAAAAAATAACCAATTGTTTAAGTTCACCCTTCATTTTAGGGGTTGAAAGAGAGAAAATTTAAGTTTATCGATTTTTTCTTTATTATTCTTCCAAACTCTAAGATTATGCCAAATTTTAGCATCCTAGCGTAATTTCATATATAAAAATACAAATTTGCTTAACAATCTTCACACCTTCATTTTAGGGGTTGTAAGAGAGAAAATTTGGGTTTTTTGAATTTTTTCTTTATTTGTGTTCTAAACTTTTCCAGTTTAAGGAATTTCATGAATCTGGAATTATTAGAAGTATCCGATAGGTTTAGATTTAGATGACCTGTCAGTCAGTATATCAGTCGATGTCAAAATTAGCTATTTTCTCAGGTCCATATCTCAGAATATATTTAAGTTTTATTATTGAAATTTGGTACTCTCTACAAGAGTGATTACATGTGTATAATTTCACCACTGTATCTCAAATGTGTTCTGAGCTGCAGTGGGATCAAAATGTTGTGCACCAGTGGTTATGGGTGCGAACATATTATTTGTTTTATTTATAGCGGGCCGTATTATAGTCCCGAAGGATTATGAATGGCCTACTAATGGTAATCGTGAACCTCGTAGATCGTGTATTCTTTTTGTCTCGCACGGCCGTTGCTGGAAGATGTGTGCTGTTGATGAAAAAAGTTCGCTATCTCTTAGGCAAGGGTCGAAATAGAACACATTTTCTTTTATATGGTTTTTATTTTGGTGTAAGTGGTGTAGTACATTTTTAGATTCAACTCCTCACTGTCTACTCGCTAACTCCACTAACTCTCTGACTGCTTGCTTGCTCGAAAATTCACAGACTCTCGGAAAGACCTCTGATTGGCTGATACCCTAATGAGTATGGCGTGGTAATATATTTGAAAAGCCCAGTTTAGAAATTCCTTCTAGAAATATTTCACGATTTCTTCCTGGCAATATTCAGAGAAACCCACAAATTCACTTGGCATCTGCTTGCTAAAAGCCATCCGACATTTATGTAAAAAAGTCCTCCAAATTTATTGTTATTCAATTGCTTTACACAAAATATTCCACTATCCATTCGTCTATTGCCAATAAGCACGTTTTCATAATAAAGATAAAGAAGGCCTCAGAGCCGTCTGGCTCGTCGGCCATCTGTCCCACCAAAATACGACCCTTAAACAATTAACTTATTATAAAAGAAAAATTATTTCGCCAATTCACCGAATATATTGAAATTTCAAAACATTATGAATTTAAATTATCGAAAGTTTATATCGCGAATCTCCGACCGCGACAAAAAGTAACTCGAAATTGTTCGTATAAATACAGTGGCGGATTAACTCAAGTGGGAGCCCTAAGTGGTAAAATAACGGGCCCCTCAAAATCCATTAAACGAAAAATTAACAAAGATTCTGAACCATAAACGATTATATCCAAATTTTGGTATTTATTAACAAAACATTTATTTTTTTCAAATAATTTTTATAAAATATATTATAAATTAGTTCATTTGGATTGTAGAAACAAACAATCCTTATTTAGAAGTGATTGATAACAATGATTGATCTGCTGATCAAGTGCACGATAAGGAATATCGGTATTTGATTGGTTTTGTTCATTGATAAGGAAACTATAAATAAGGAAAGTTTTAAATAAAGCACTGGGGTTTGATGAGAATCTTTTATAGTAGCTATGTTTATTATATAAGTATTTAAAGTACCTGGAGACACCGAACGATGCTCGGTAATTTCTTCCTTCAGTTAAAAGCTTTAATTTAATATTATTTTTATTTTAAAATTCTGATAAAAAGGACGGTTTTTATTTGAGAGCCGTTTTGAAATTAAAAAAAAAATGAAAATATATATAATATTAGCCCACTGTACCCCCCCCTGCTCGACCCCACCCCCGGATCATCCACCACTGCGTCCCATCTTCTGCACCCCACACAACCACCCCCGCTCCGCATCAAGATCACTTTCTCATCCTCAAAACTTGTTAATAGATTTTGTTTCATCAAAATCGTTAAAGCCGTTTTTAAAATAAAAAAAATACAAATATATATACCAATACACCTGGAAGACCGAGTTTAGTTATTGATTATTTGAACAGCCAATTATTTTGTTTTGATTCAACCACATGATTCATTTTTATTCATCCAATGTTCAATAAATAAAACCTATCAAAATGTGTTATTTTTTCAGAAAATTGAGTTCTGCTTATGTGAAAGATATTTTTAAATAAATTCTTGATTATTTTTTATTCTATTAAATAAATAAGGTTCTTTATAAAACGTTTATTAATATTTCTAACGTTTAGGGAGAACAAAATATGTTAAAATCCACAATCACAATAATTCTTCAATGCCTTTGAGAAAAAAGAATTTGCCCAACCCATCGTCGGCCTGGGTACAAAAGAAAAGAGAAACCCTTTAAAAATTCCTAAGATTGCCATTTTTCTAGCTGAGAATAATTAATTTGATTACGAAAATACCCATCAAAAACAATTTTCTCGAAGATGAGACCGTGACAGATCGAACCGTCACCCCAAAAACCCCCTAACCTGTGAATTTCATCAAAATCGGTAGAGTCGTTTTCAAAATAGAACCAAGATACAAATATATATATATAAATAAATATACAATTTTTGCTCGTTTAATAAGAGTAGATATCCCTCGATTTCACTTATTTATTATTTTTTAGCGTTGAAATTTTATTTAAATCCCACATATTTAATTATAATTATTTATTGAACACGGACAAATACTTTGTTGGTGTTGAATAAATAATTATAATTAATTATGTGTGATGTAAATAAAATTTAAACATTTAGAAAATAATAATTAAAAAATAGAGGTGTTGTTACGTTTCTAAAATTGAATACAAGTGTTATAAAACAATGTTTAAGAAATCACTGTAACACAATCGGCCTTTTTGGGACCCCTTAAAAGCACGGGGCCCTCCGCGGCCGCTCATTCCGCTTACCATATAATCCGCAACTGTATAAGTATCTTGAAGGAGACAATAAAAGAGTGTGTCTTCTGCTGGAATTATAAATTTTATTTATTTATAACGAGACTATAGTTCGGAACACAAAAGAGTTTTTAAAGGGGTTCGGGGCATAGTGCATTTGCAGATCATTTAATCTCCGAGAAACATTGTTTTCCAGATGAATCAAATATTAAATTAATTAGATCAGAATTAGATCCTTTAAAAATTAGTATTTTCGAATCATTAGAAATTTTAAAATCATACAATAATTCTCCAAAAATATTCTTAAATCGGAAAATAGAAATTCCCGAAAGCTTTATTTTAAAAATAGCCGCAAAAATAAAAACTTCATGAACGCCACCTACAGCCAAAATAATAAAACAAGTATAAATTTCAATTCTTAACTTGCTCACCCTGTACAATTTCTTAACCTAGCCACATGAAAGATTTTAACCTTTCATTCATAAATTAATTCCTGTGAATCCATTGTAATAGACTGATGAAGGGGGCAAAGCCCTCGAAACTATAGTCTCGTTATAAATAAATAAAATTTATAATTCCAGCAGAAGACACACTCTTTTATTGTCTCCTTCAATATATAAAAATTCTGCTACTCTCGGCAAAAAAACTTTCAATTGAAAAGTTTTTGTTTTGCCGAGAGTAGAAGAGTTGTTGATTCACAAAGAGCTTGATGCATCAAGCACAGGACAACCTCTTTGTTTCTCTTTGTGAAAAAACTTTCAAATTGTATAATTATCATACAGTTACAGAGTGTACGGACAATGGTCGAACTTGGCCTACGGACTCTGTGCGCTATAATTAGGTTGATTTTTTGAGGGCTTGTAATTTTTCATTCCAAATGTAAGGATTATTTAACATTTAATTAACACGCTAATTTTTGATAAATTTTCACCTAAGAGTTAAAAATTTAACAATCATAATTAAAAAGTTGAAGATTTTTATTTCTGAGTTTAAATATTAATGTCGAGTTTAAAATTAAATGTCTGTCGTCTGTACTCTATACTATATGTGCGGATGAATCATTTCCAGCAGTTATTATTAACGTTGCTGCTTCCACAGCATCAGAGACATCAAAGGATTAAAAAGAAAAGTCCACTCTCGGGGCTGGTAGACAAATTCGCTATTCACTAGTATATAGAGGGGCGCTTAATTCACACCATTTACCTGCCTTTGAACTCAACCCGAGGGATTTGAAAGCTCTGCTTTCTTTCAAAACATATTAAGGTTATCGCTCCTGGAATATCTTCAACGCTATTTAAGCAAGCCTAGGCGGTTCTTTCATTGGGTGAACGCTTTTACTAATCTATATAAACTGTTGGTCCTCTATTCTTGTTAATTATAGTGGAGTACATAGTGCTCAATCAACCCCGTTTTTCATCTGAGCATTCTTAAAGTCCTCCGCGGGAATTTCAGTAAATGGGCAGCTCAATAATAATCAATATGGCCGCCGCACGACACACAATACTATATTCCCATAAGCTTAGCATTGCTGTCTAAAAAATGACTTTTTTTTACTTTACCATACAGAGTATGGTCAAGTATTGTAATCGTGCATGGAAAAAGTGGGTTTTTTTTATTCGTTTTTTCGAAATATCTAAAAAATGGCTGAAACTATTTTGATTTAAAAAATTGGGCAAAACCATGGTATTTCGGTTCACAAAAAATCCCTAAAAAGTGAACACCGAAAAAAATATATTTTTCGAGATAATAACTGTTTTGTTAAAATGTCTATTAGTACGTTAGTACCTACGTGAGTTACTAAATTGTTCTGTGCGCACTAGCTCAAAAATTAGTAAGAATATCAAAACGATAATGTCACGTGTAGTTTAAGTTCATTTAGATTAAGAGCTGATTAGATTTTGGTTGAAATCGAACAAAAAATTAAGGGGGGGGAGGGGGGTAAAAATCAAATGATAAGATTTTCAAACTTAAAAAAATCAAGAAAAATGAAATATACCATAAAATGAACCTATAATAAGAAATAGAGTTATTATTTTTTTCTGGTGGCAAAATTGGGAGGGGGTCAAAAAATGAAACCCTTGGACCAAACTGAACCAAATATTGTATACATAATCAGTGGGCTCCCACAGAAGACTTAGAGTGCAAAACCCTCTTGTAATTCTCTTAGAGATTCAAAGTCTATTTCCAAAGGCTATTTGAACTCTTTTATTTCCAACTTCAAGTTTGAAAATGGATAAAATATATTTTTTCAAATGATTTTATTGAAATTGTAAGATTTTGTTATGACAATTTAATTCATACACTAAAAGTCCCATAAGCAACGGTGTTTTTGTCACTATGACAGCGAAAAAAGTTTACCCTAACTTTTCCAGCGACAAAACTGAACCTAGCTTTATTTTTTCAATTATGTTTTATTTATTAATTGGTTTTTTAATTTTAAAACCCACTAATAGGTTAAAGCAAATATTATTATATTATATTAAAATTAGAAATTTTTTGTTTGTTTTTAATTAACAGGTGTCTAAATCATAACAAAACAGGTGTGTTTACAAATAAAGTGGTTCAAGTGGCTTTTTTTTATATAGCTTGGAAACAAATCTTATTTAATTTTATGTTTTTATTTCAGATCCTATATGATTATTTTTTTATTTTTATTTTCCTATTTATTTTTTTATCAAGTTGTTTATAAGAATTGTATTTTTAACAATTGTACTTTTACTCTAAATTAAATAAACTAATTTATGTCTTAATTTTGTTAATTTTGTGATTTACATATTGATTCATTAAATTGTCTTACCGAATTACACCCAAGCTTTTTTTTTGGGTCGAAGTAAACTTGATATTTTATAATTCGAATTTTGTCGCCTTTGGGCAATTTAACTCAAAAAACTACCAGAAAAAATTACTCGTCCAACGGACTCGTAATTTTTCACGGGTAGTTTTTTTCGTTTAGTTGCCAGGCAACAAAATTCTCATTAAAATGTCAAGTTTACTTCGGCAAAAAAAAGCTCTCGTGTAATTATAAGTGATAAAAAAATAAACAAATAAATTAATTATTAATTTATCGTTATTAATTAATTGATCTTTATATTTTAAATCCCACTGGTACTTAATTATAAATGTTATTATATCTTAAAATTAGGAAATTTAATTAATTAGATAGATTTTGAATAGTATTTATTTATTACTAGGATACTTCTTGTGAATTTTTTTTTAGCTCTTATTGTCATTAAAAGACATTTTTATGTGTAAAAGACATTTTCTAGAACTGGAGTTACTATCAGGGCCCACTAATTATGTGCTTATACAAAATTTGATAGAGTGTGGTCCAAGATTTTCATTTTTTGCCCCCCCCCCTCCTTAAATGATTATGAATGATTTTATTAAATATTAAATATAAGAGGGGCCAGGCGTATGGTTCATATGAATGCCCACATCAGTTTGTTTTTTAATAATAAATATTATTTTTCATGAAGTCAATTGAAATTTTTTAGCCGACAAGCTTAATCAATTATTAAACAACGAGCTTTTCGTGCGTGCCTTCGGCACGCCCTCGAAGCTCGGCCCTCCGGGCTGGTGCCCTGGCGGGCGGCATCTCGACCAAAAATTTTATTCCTCTTAAAAAACCACAGTCCAAATGTATACCTGTAAACTCCCGAAAATACATAGTCTCTTAAAAGTTTTGCCTCATTTTCGTCCTGACACAGATACAGAAATGAGGCTCTAGATATGAATCTGGAAGTATTTTTTACTTTATTTTCCTATAATCTACAGCATTGTGATATTTTTTGTGTGGAAATAGATTTACTTAAATAAGTGGTATCGTGTGAGGAGGAGAATTATATTATATCAATTTTTTTTAAATTTGGGATCGATAATCGATATAAGGCTCCAAATATTTAAAAGAGATCAGGTGTTGTTTGTATGACAGGCTGCTCCCTCCAGTATTGCCATGAGAAACTCATATGGGCATGCGTGTCTTAAGTCGTTTAATTTTGTAAAAATCAAAAAATAAGAATAACAAAATTTAGATTTTTAAAAAATTATAAAAAAGTGGCAAATTATTAAAAAATAAACAAATAATATATAAATCAAATAAGATGTGATTGATTTCTTTTTCTGTGAGCAAAGAAAAGCGAATTGAATATTTAATTTTTGAGTGGTGAAGGGGGGGGGTAATAATTATCAATATATTTAATGTTTCTTAATTTAAAATCAATTGGAGTCTTTCATTTCGAAATTTGAGTCCAAATTACGATTATATTTCAAATTTGCCGCAAATATACCGATGGCGCTCTCTCTCGGCAGCATTGCGGCAAATTAATCTAGACAAATATATATAGTATTTTTCGGGTCATATTCTTTTTAAATACAATACAAATAGGGGTATTTTTTATAATATTAATTAACTCTTATTTTTGAAATCTTTCACCTAGAACCGACACCAAGTTATTTAAAAATTATTGTTAGGTAATAAAATTTGGTCCAAATCAGACAAATGTAAAAAATTTTAAAAACTCTCCCCGCCAACAAATTTTTGATCCGATTTCAACCAAAATCTAATCAGTTCTTAATCTCAATATACCTTAAAATATCTAAATATGAATTTGTAACAGGGATATCATGGAATTGGACAAAAAATTAAAAAAATACAGATTTTTTATTAAATGGGCCAGATGTTTCGTCAATTTATTTTGATTTCCTCAGTGGCCCATTTAATCACTCTTTGTCAAAAAACAATTTCACTATTCGACAAAACATAATTCATTTTTTTTAATTACATTCATATAAAATGTTGGTTGATGATAGCTCCATTGGTTTTTGAGCTAGAGCGTACACAAAATTGGATAACACACTCATTCACTAACAGACATTTTGTCAAAATAATTAATGTCTATTGAAATATAAATTTTTTCTCGTTCACTCACAAGGTATACAACCTGTATGGTAAAGTTTTAGAATTCTCTTACTACCTTGGATGCAATCCAAAGGCGAACTATCAGACTGATAGGAGATCCAGCATTAACTGACACTCTCAACTCCCTGGTTCATCGTAAATCTGTCTCCACCCTTTCCCTTTTTTTAGAGATATTACCATGGCTTTTGTCCTGGCGAGATAAAATCAACAATCCCTCCTAAATCTTCATACACAATTATCTAAGTTTCAACACCCCTAAGCGCTTAGATTGGATAACAACCTAACAAATACATTCGTCAATTCGTTACACAAATCGTTTATTCAACTAAACAATACTTTAAGACAATTGTAGTGATTATTCTTGACCAATGAATTAATGAGAGTCGAGTCAACGCATTGAGTTGCGTGAGGCATGATTTTCTTTGAATGTTATAAATGCGTCAACTTGAATCGAGTTCAGCTACCACCAAAATATGGTCTGCTCATTTGTTTTTGATTAGTCATCATCCACTACCTTATCTTCCGTCGTGGCTGGAAACACCGTCGGTGCAGAGGGGCATTCCCCTCTCCTCCGACAACCAACCCTTTCCAATATCCTAGTTAGCATCAGTCCGCCTCGGTGGTGTAATGGTCAGAACAACTGACTGGCAACCCGGAGGTCTCGGGTTCGATTCCCGGCTATACCCAGACATTTTTTCTGTAAGTATAGGGTCTGGTAATAAAAATTAAGTGGGAGATAAATTTAACCGAATTTATCGCGCGGAGGATTTACCACTGCTCGAAGCCCCTAAAACATTGGTAAATTGGATATTGAATTGTATCTAAGTTTCTGAGATTGGCTCGTGATCCCGTCTTCTTTTCCTTCTGCTCTGTTCTTTTCACGATTGAGGGGCCAGTCCATACAGGCCTTTAGGGGATCCACCTTCTGGTGTATCTCCTTCTCTCATCAATATCATTAAAAAAAAAAAAAAAAGACACCCCCACGACTAACTCTGGCGGCGACACCCAAACGCGCGCAGGCAGTAACAATCCCTATGACTTCTAGAGACTGGAACTCTTCCCCTATCCATCTTCATAGCTACATCTAACATTAAGGCTTTCAAAACCCTCATCTACAGATATCTTCAACTCCGACCCAATCCCTGAAATCACTTCTTTTTTACAGAGTCCACCACTGACTATGTACCTTTTTGGTGCAACTTCTTCTTCTTATAAAAAAAGCCGCATTATCACATATTTCATATTTTTAAAATAATTCTAACTTAAGCCACTTCTTAACGCATTGTATTATCCACAATAATAGGAATATTTAAACGAAACCCTAAGAAGTATGCCTAATTCTACATATAGAGAGCGACACACACCATGATAATTTTTTTTTTTTTTGATTATACGAAAAATTTGATTCTATCCAGCTCATATCTTTTTTCCTTTATTTATTTATTTTTTTTTTCAAAACCATAATTTTTGGTTGGCTAAATATTCAATACAAACGATTTTTTTTTCGTTGCTCTGTAAAAACAATGAAAATGGATTATATTTGCTTTGATAAAGTGAAAATTTTCAAAATCAATCCCTTTAAATCCATATTCATGCTTTTTTTTTTTTTTATTTTTTCCGATTGAATAAATGCCCGTTTGAATCTTAATGTGCGGTGGTCATTTGAGCTGCAAATCAATAGACGAATACATACCATATTAAGAAGGATTTCAAGGGGTGCATTTTTATTTGTTTATTAATTTTTTAACTAATCTACCACAACGTCTCTTTTGTACGCGTTTAAGACTCTAACTAAAATAATTTCACCTAGTTTTGATTTAATTATTATTAATATTATTTTAACTTTTTTTTTTTTTTTTTAGGTTAAAAATAAAATGAGAGAGTCTTCTGTTTTTTAAATAAAATAATTTTTAATTATTTCTAGAGACTATAGTTTCGAAGGCATTGCCTTCATCATCAGTCTATCACAAATATTTCAAATTAGTTACAAATTAAGATTTATACATTGAAAATTTTGAAAAATATATAATGTCTTTTTCTTCATGTTTCCTCTTGGGACATTAGAATATTTTAGAACATTTTAACTTTTATTTACAGCTTCAAAATTACAGGTTGGAGCATAAAGACTACCACATTTTGAAGAGGTATAAAAAAATGAAAAAAATTTAACTAGAAAAAAAACTGAAAATATTTTTTGAAAATAAAATAAAATAAAATATTATTTTTAAATGTGCTTTAAACATTATCAGACAAAATAAAAAGAGGAGAGGAATGAAAATTCAAGCCCTTTCTACCAAACTCAACCAAATTTTGTGTACATATTCTGTGGACACCCAGAAGGCAAGAAATGCAAAAAATAACCCCCCAAAATGGGGGAGGGTCAGAAGCTAGAAATGCAAAACTAACCAAATTTTGTATGCATAGTTTGGTCGAAAGGGCTAGAATCTTCATTTTGCTACCCCCCCCCCCCCCAAAGATTTAAATCTTTATTTGTAAAAATTTTCTGTGTACATATAGCCAATTATTTCAAAATTACATAAAAACTAATTCCGCCTCCCTGGCAAACCTAGTATTTAATTCATGTAAAAATTTTAATTTTTTGTTTTACTCAGGTTTTGAAGAAAAATGTCTGAAACGTAAAGAAAATTAATTTAAATTTTTTTTTTAAAAATCAAAATATTCGCCATCTACCAAGCCTTAAAACCGAGGGGTGTACAACTCTTTGGAACTATTTTGGACGTACTTGGAAATATTTGGAAGTAGTTGGAAATATTTGGAAGCACTTGGAAAAACTTGGAAATATTTGTAAGTACTTGGAAATATTTGGAAGTACAAGTGAAAGTAGGTGTACAACATATTAGGTCACGGTTCACCCCTCGCTTAAAACGTTAAGGCCAACCCTGTATATTAAATTAATTTTTCTTTATTAGTAAATTATAATATTAAATTGCTAAAAAATGTATTTGGATAATTTTTTGAAGAATATTTTATCGAAAGAGTTCGGAGAAAATTGGCCTGGCCAGTATAATCTTATCTTGCAACGGGATTCTTTCTATTTTATTTTCATTTTCGCTTTAGTTGGTGTTGAAAATCGCCTGGGGCAGCTTCGAAAGCCACTACCTACGCTTAGACAAAGGTAAACTACCCTTAATATATATACCCCTATATATTCTATATTTATTTTATACATATCACTTTCTTTTCAACTTTAACATAAACTATTCTTAAAATCTGCTTATTTAAATTAAGGTCTGGTGATATCTATTATAATAATGGGCTTGCGCGACGACGACGTGATATCTCTGCTTTGGAGTTAAATAAATACGAGGAATTAAAAAATAATTTAAAATTAAATTTAAATCTAAAATTTTCAAAAAAAAATTCTCGAAAGCTGGGAGGGGGGGGGGATGATTATAAATTATTTTATTGTACCAGTTGTGTACCAGGGGTGCTTTAGCCGCCTAGCCAGCAAAATACTCATCAAACAATTTTTATCCAAGTTTATTATTAGGTAATTCCTTATAAGGCCGTGTCTAGCTTTATTAAGCTTTCACTTTTATTTTTATTATTTATGTGATTCTTTCATTAGAATCTTATCGAAGAATATTACTAAAAAGGGCGTAAATTTTGAGATTTCTAGCTTTAGAACTTTTGGTTCAAAAATGTAGAAAACCTCATTTTTTGAATAGTTTTATTGAGATTTTAAGCCAATGTTTTAATAAAGGCATAAATGAACAACTTATTTTATTAGTAAAGAAGCTGTTGAGCTGTTTATTACTTTATCCAATGCGAAGCATGGGAGAAAGTATTGGAATCGCTCTCGCGGGAAGCGCGACTTCAAAGGGTCCTCAGGTAAAGACTACGGAACCCATGGACTCAATTAAGGTCACAAATTGAAGTATTCAATGAGATTGAATTTTAGCACGTGACGGTTTTGCCAAAAATTACCTGGAATCTCGCCGAGAGGCCAAAAAGTGCCATTTTTTTTGGAAGTGCGTGCGGATGGATGGATGGATGGATAGATTCATGTGTGTGTGTGTGTGTTATCGTTTTTTTCGTCCACGAATTTTTCCACACCGTTGCACCGAATGAATTGAAATTGAAAACCTACCAGTATTTTAACAAATGAAGTATTAGTTTTTGGTACATATCGGTCCACAAACATTAGTACTTTATTTCAGTACTTTTTTAGTTTTTTCTAAATATCTTGAAAATGACTTAACCAATTTTGATGAAATTTAATATCCTAATAAAGTATCTTGGGACCCACAAAAAAGGTTGAATAAAGTTTTTAGTAAAATTATATTTTAAAGTACTTTACTCTAGAACATATTAATATTTCAAATGAATTTGGATAAAGTTTAGCAACGATCCGTTGCAGTTTATTTTTGTAATTAATTTGATTAAAATTTGAATTTTCATTCAAATCACACATAATTAAATTATAATTATTTAGTGAACAAGAACAAATAATACAATATAACTAAGACGTTTTGATCGACTTATTCTGCGGTCGTACTCAAGTATATGTAATCAAAGTAGGTGCTCATACTTGAGAATGATCGCAGAATAAGTCGATCAAAACGTCTTAGTTATATTGTATTATTTGTTCGTGTTCAATAAATTATTATAATTAATTATGTGTGATTTAAATAAAAATACAAATTTTAATTTATTTTATATTTAAATTTATTATTAATTCATTATAAGGAGGTGTCTAGCGTGAAAAACTTTTTAATTTTTTGACGTGACAACGTCTTATAAATTGGTTTGCCGGGTGACACTTCAAGAAACTGCGTTACGCTCCGCTCACGTTATGCGCTCACAATGAGAGCGAGTGAGAGGCACGCGTCCCTTCCACTCGGGCATGGTTAGCCCGCCTAAGAGCGAGAGAGACAGACATAAAAGTGAAAGAGCACGCACGCACTTCCTTTCATTTCATATTTCTCCTATCATCGCCCTATCCTCAACAAAATCACTCAGATAGGAACAAGTTAAGTTGTAGTAAACGCTGTTTCATTGTACGCAAATGTATTGCAAGTTATTGTATGTATATTTGTATATAAATACGTATGTATGTGTAAAGGTAAAAATAAAATTTTGTTAATATGAAATTCAGTGCGAGATTCTTTGTATAAATTAATGTTTTAAATATAATTCTTTGTATAAATAAATGTTTTAAATTGTTACTATTATTTCATCCTTCTTCCTACTATACGAATGAATATTCACATTAAAATTATTTTACCACTCAAAGTCGTTGTCAAATAAAACTTTCGCCCGTATACCGACTTTACAGGCAACCATTTTTTTGTTATTCAATTAACAAATGAGCGATTCTTTCATTAGAATTTTATTGAGGTAAAAATGACTTAAAAAAGGCGCGGATAGAAATCTCTCTCTTCTTTTAGGACCGGTTGTATGTCGAAAAGTAAATGCTTTTTACCACTAACACAGGGTATATGGTAAATGGAGGGACTGGGATGGCCAATCAGATACCAGGCACTGACAGTGGTAAAAAGCATTTACTTTGTGACATACAACCGGCCCTTAGAGTTAAGTCTTTGCGAGGATACCAATTACAAGTCCAGACTTGTTTCAGACTATGGTAGTAGAGATTATTATCTCAATTACTATTATTCTAGGAACGGCCTTTTGACTCTAGGGAAGAAAATATTGAAAATCAAAATGAATATCGATTTAAATATACGTATGAGGCATTCCACGCAAAATCGGGCGGTTTGAAAAATTTTAATTTTTGATTTCCTTCATTTTTTGACATTATTTAGTACCCATCAAAAAACTCTTCCTGGTAAATTTTGAAATTTTTTTGATCACCGGTTTAAAAGATATCGAATTTCAGTTTTTTGCTCATAACTTCGTCGAAAACGGTCCAAATTTAAAAAAAAATTTGGAATTTTTTTTTTACATACCTACTATTTAGAAAAAAATACAAACAAATTATTTAAAGTGTTTTTATATGCGATTTTTGAGTTTGAAATTGTTAAACTCGTTTTTTGAAACTGTATGTAGGTACTCTTCGATTATTTTATATTTTTTTTATTTTAAACTTCTATTCATTCTACAAATTTAAAAGTGATTGGGGTTCTATGATAATTACTATTTTTTTTTCGATTTTTGAAAATTTCGATAAAAAATTTATTCAGCTATTACGCTAAGCATTATTAAAACCACTTTTTGGTATTGAGTTCTCTCTTTTTACTTTATCAATGCGAAGCATGGGGAAAGTATTATAATCGGTCTCGCGGCAAGCGCGATTTCCAAGAGTCCTCAGGTAAAGACTACGGAACCCATGGACTCAATTAAAGTCACAAATTGTAGTATTCAATTAGGTTTGAATTTTAGCTCAACTCAAGCTTGAGTTGTTTGCCAAAAAATAATTTAGTCTTTTTGATTTTAAGTCGATTCTTCCACGTTTTCAGTAGAGGTTGCCATAAATAGTCAAAACATCAAAAATGGAATTCAATAAGGTTATTCCTTCTAGTATTAGATAAGAATCGATCGTTATTTTTGATTTTAAGTCAATTCCTCCATGTCTTCAGCAATGGTTACCAATAAAAACTGAAGCATCAAAAATCTAATGTAGAATTATTATTCCTCAAGTAATAGATGAGAATCAATCGCTATTTTTGATTTTAAGTCGATTCCTCCATGTCTTCAGCAATGGTTACTAATAATAACCATAAATGTCAAAAATTCAATGTAGAATTTATCGTTAACAGATGTTTAAAATAAATAATTAGTATTTTAGTTTGTTGAAATAAAATCTAAATCAAAAATGAAAAAAAAATAGTAATTAGAATGAATAGAAGTTTAAAATAAAAAATTATCAAAAAAATCGAAGAGTTCATACATTTTCAAAAACAAGATTAACGTTTTCAAACTCAAAAATCCCATATAAAAAACACTTTAAATAATTTTTTTGTATTTTTTTTCTAAAAAGTATGTAAATTTTTTTTTTGAATTTGGACAATTTTTAAAGATGTTTTGATCGAAAAACCGAAATTCGATATCTTTTTATCAAAAAAATTTCAAAATTTCAAAAATTTCAAAATAAGAGTTTTTTGATGGGTAGGTACTAAAAATGTCAAAAAATGAAGGAAATCAATGGGAATGCCACTTAATATATAATCATTTAAAATTATAAATTCACCGAAACTGCTGCCACAGCTACATAGCGAGTCTTGAAAAAGTTTCACTTTTTCCTTCATTTTCAATTTATATATTTTTTTTAGAATCATAAATATTAAATAGATTCCAGCTGATGGAATCGTATAGTCATGCTGCTTGGCATTAATATACATATAGAATAGATTTATAGCTAGTTCGCTATATACTCGAAAGGGGATGGATTCGGGAGCCGACTCTCTGACTCCACTAGACTCGTTCTACTAATTCTTTAGGGTGGATGATTTTTGCCATAGTCTAGGGAAGAAGAAGTAGAAAAAGTTGGCCAATATTTAAAGCGAATTGATCGCTGCTTTTGGATGGGTGATCAATTAGGCAACTCGCCAGGACATTTGCTCTATTTACTATTTTCAACCAACGCAGTTTCGTCATTTGGAAATTTTAAATATCAGCCAAACGAACTCGAAAACGGGAAAAACATCCAATGAATCTTTAGAAAGTCAAACGAAAAAAATATCTACAATAAAATAAAAATCCCAAAGAATAAGAGAAATTTGAATATCAATAAACCAGCTGCCAATCCGGCCCTTGGCAGGCACTTGCTGGCCAGGAGACTACCTCCCCTGGACTCTGTAGTAGGTTTTAAAATAATAATTTAAATTTTTTTTTAATTTATTAAAATTGGTTTGTCATGAATTATTATTGCATATTTAGACTCCTGGGGTCCCGCTGATTATGTATATAAAATTTGGTTGAGTTTGATATAAGGGCCTAGATTTTCATTTTTTGACCCTATACCCCCTCATTTTGGGCGATTAGTTTTTGCATTTTGAGACTTCTGGGGTCCCACTGATTATGTATACAAAATTTGGTCAAACTCAAGTTTGAGTTGTTTGCCATAAAAGAATTTAGTCTTTTTGATTTTAAGTCGATTCTTCCACGTTTTCAGTAGAGGTTGCCATTAATAGTCACAACATCAAAAATGTAATGCAATAAGGTTATTCCTCTAGTATTAGATAAGAATTAATCGTTATTTTTGATTTTAAGCCGATTCCTCCATGTCTTCAGCAACGGTTACAAATAATAATCGAAGCGTCAAAAATCTAATGTAGAATTGTTATTCCTCGAGTAT
Source organism: Forficula auricularia (assembly GCA_024734495.1). Taxonomy (NCBI): domain Eukaryota; kingdom Metazoa; phylum Arthropoda; class Insecta; order Dermaptera; family Forficulidae; genus Forficula; species Forficula auricularia. The sequence continues at coordinate 10,371,910 of JALMQS010000030.1, read as the reverse complement.
TATATGAGAATCGATGGCTATTTTTGATTTTAAGTCGATTCCTCCATGCCTACAGCAATGGTTACTAATAATAACCGAAATGTCAAAAATCCAATGTAGAATGGTTATTCCTCGACTATTAAATGAGAATCGATCATTATTTTTGAATTAAAGTCAACATGAACTGCAAATTGCAAGTGATATCTCGATTAATAATAAAGGAATTTTTTTTTTTTTTTTTTTTTGGCTTTTCGGCCATGGTAGCCATAAGCCATTTACGATACTATTTATTTTTATTTTTAAATTTGTCTCTACCTCGGGGGTCAGATTTTAGCCTGATGTCTCGAGCCGGATTCGAACTCGGGTCCTCTTGGTTAGCTGGCTGACATGCTACCGCCTAGCCTACCCGACCCCCAATAATAAAGGAATAAACATATTATTTTTTTATTGTTAAAGGATAAATAATTAATATATCCAGTACCCACCAAGCCAGCAAAACATATTAATATTTCAAATGAATTTGGATAAAGTTTAGCAACGATCCGTTGCAGTTTATTTTTTTTATTTCTGAAGAAGTCATTTAAAAGTCAAGAATAGGTATGTGTGAAGAATAGTTGCAAAATAGTCGCTTATATAATTTATATAAAAGGAAGAGTGATTTTTGTTTTTTCGTTTGGGTATTAGAAATACGAGTCTACCTTTAGAATAATAATTTCTAGTGGATGAGCAGACAAGAATCTCTGAGCTTAAGCGATTTCAAGAAGGAATTTCGCGCGTAGGTTGACCGGTCGTCGATCGTTTGTTCATTCCCTTGTTGACGATGAAAACTCATCATCAAGTAAACATACCGAAATACCGTTACAAAATATACCTACCATATGCTCAACAAACATTTTTCTTCTTTCTTCAATAAGAAATAAAAAAAATTATATTTTTTTCATTTGAATGAATAAAATCGAAAATAAAATAAAAAAATTGAAATTTTATTAAAATTTGGTATTATCTATTTTATTTTTTAACCGACTTCAAAAAAGGAGGAGGTTCTCAATTCGACTGAATTTTTTTGTGTCTATGTTACCTGATATCTTCGCCAATTGTGAACCGATTTTGATGATTTTTTTTCCATTGGGTTCAGATAAGTTTCCTATTGGTCCCGTTTTTTTTTTCATTGGTATTGGAGCTTTTTTGATATGTTTGTTCAGGGATAACTTCTTTGTTTATGAACCGATTTTAATGATTCTTTTTTTATTGGAAAAAGGGTACCTTACGGGTGGTACTATATTAATTTGGCCAAGCTCTGAAGATACGATCAATGACGAAATAACGTAAATCTCCAATTCTTATGACCAAATAATCGAAATTATAATAAATAAAATCTTTTATAAAAAAATTCTTAAAACATTAATTTAAAACCCGCAAACGTTTCGAGAGAATTTATATATTTATGAATTGAATTTTATTATCATTTTCTGATTCATTCCCCCGACGCTTTTTCTTACGAGATGCATGCAAGTTATTATATTAAGTCACTATTAATAACATCACTAAAAAGAGAAAAATAATAATAACTTAAAAATAAAACAAAATACACCAAAAGGTATAAAATAATTATCTAATTTAGTTACAACCAAACGACGAAATATTAACATGAAATCACTTTTTGAAGTCGGTGCCAAACATATACATTTTATAAATCGAACTCGACGGATCATATTTAGTACGTTTAGCGGGTACGTTCGCTTATATAGTTTGTTTAGCACCGACTTCAAAAAGTGATTTCATGTTAATATTTGGTCCTTTAATTTTAACTAAATTAGAAAATTATTTTATACCTTTTAGTGTATTTTATTTGATTTTTGAGTTCTTATTATTTTATTTGTTGCATTTAATTTTTTGTAGTCGGTTTTATTTTTATTTTTTATAAAAATTATGTTAGTAAACTGTTTGAGATAGAGTGTTGAAATTTGGCATAAATATGAAGTTTTGAAAGTGTGTGGCAAATTTTAGTTACCAAAATAACAACGCACTTTTTATAGGTAATCAGCATAAATACGCTCAGAAATTTTGAGACTAGAATGTCCATAATATAACTAGTTCTTTGAGAATTTTCAAGGATTCCGTTTAACACGTAGACGTAGTTCTTTGGAGGGAAAGTGAAAATTCAAGATGTACACCTCTTTTGCATATCTCAAGGCTTCTGTCCAGGAATACTTCCCAGTACTTGTGGTAACCTTTTAATTTTGTTAAGGGAGAATGGTGTAGGTTCTTGGTGAAACATATTTTAATAAAGTAAAGAAAATTTTAAAGATTTAAAAGAATATAAAATTCTAGGTAGGTTTAACAAAAATAAAAGACAAGATGGTTATTTGCATGAGTCTATATATATTTCAGGGTACGAACCCTTCTTCAGGAGTTCAAAGAGAATTGAGTAAATACTTTCAAAAATATAAAATGGCTTAGAAGTAATATTTTTGTGTAAAATGTGTGATGTAACTATTTGAAGCGCTGAAGAAGTCGAGAAAATCGACGAAACGTTGGTTGAAAAATAAAAAATCACACAAAAAAAAACTTGTCCATAATTTCCATTACAAACTTTCGATTTTTTTTTTAACTTTAACAATTGTATGTATTATTCAATGTATTGGTATGACCTAGTAGTCAAAAAAAAAAAAACTTTAACAATAAAAGGAAGGAGAGGTAGTGGGGGAAGGAAGGGTGAGCCCTTGGTGCGCAAGTCCGACTCGCACTTGTCCGGTTTATTTCAACCCTGAACTAACAATATGAGCTAGAAAAAATGAAAATCATGTAGTTTTTTTTAGATAACGGAATGAGGTTGAAGTTTTGAAAAATTGCAATCTTTTGCAAAAAATCGCAGTTTTTCCTTCATAAAATGAAAACCACTCATCCTAGAAACTTGATTTCTGTTTCATTCTCTAGAAAATTTCATTGAGTTGAACGTTCACTTGAACTACCTTTTTGATAAATCTATTAGATTTACAGATATCCAGCATTTTCCATGACAGGATATGATTCGAATCCTCAGAAGTGTCATGGAAAATACTGGATATCTATAAATCGAAGAGTTTTAACAAAAAAGTAGTCAAAGTAAACTTTAAGATAATAAAATTTTCTAGAGAATGAGACAAGAATCAAGTTTCTAGAATGAGAAGTTTTCATTTTATGAAGGAAAAACTTAGAATTTTTGAAAAAATAGATCATATCCTGTCATGGAATATATCTAAGACTTTTAACAAAAAAGTGGTACATATAATGGTTCAAGTCAACAAAATTTCCTAGAGAATGAGATAGGAATCAAATTTCTAGGATGAGTGGTTTTCATTTTATGAAGAAAAAAACTGGAAAAAATTGCAGCTTTTCAAAACTTCAACATCATTGCGGCACGGATTACCATTTATTAATTTATTATTTTAACATAACAAAGTCTTAAAATATTATTAAAAGAAATCAAAGAAATTATTTTTTTGCTTTTTTATACACAAAGATTTTAACCTAAAAAGCACAAAAGCTAATCAGTTATAAATATTTGACACCATCACAATAAACTTCTTGTTATCCAAATTTCAATCATTAAAAAATTTCATAATTTGTACTGAAATACGCAGCTTAATTTATTATTCTAACACCATACAACCTAAAATTGATTACAATCTATAGAAATCAAATTCCCCACCCATTCTCCCACTACATGTACATGTATATATACCCTCTCTCTTGTCTCTTAACATATTCTATTTGACTAGAAATTGAATGGGGTAAATTAATTTGGCTAAAACAAAATAATAATAATCTCGGAATACAATGAACTATTGATTAAATAAGCCAACGAGAGAGAGAGAGAGAGAGAGAGTCCAGTGGTAGCCACCCCCTCAAGCACCCAAAACAACCCCCCTCCCCCGCCCTCTACCACCCTTTTGCCATTTCTACAAGAACTTTACTCATCAACAGAAATAAATAGAGATATCATAATTGCATTGTAAATGGATTATGTATTCAATTTTGGAGAAATGTACACACAATATACCATATAGTACACCTCTCTCTGCCACTTTAACTTGACCTTCTTTTATGAATAAATTTGAATTAATATATTGTTATTCATATGACACTTTCTAAAAATGTAAATTTCATTGTAGAATTAAAAAAAAATCATTTGGTGTAGAAATCACATTAATTAATTTTTTTTTAAATTCCGAAATATCAAAAATCAAACAACAACACTTCTGGTTCTACGATTTAAACCAAAATCTTGGTGTACCTTTTCGAGCCTCAAGATAGCTTAAGTTTTAAATCCTGAAGATCCGAGTCTCAGCGTATTTGGGATAGGGGTTAAATTATTTTACGACATTACTAATTTACTACTCCCTCCACCTCTTGGAATTTATATCTACTCGTTTAAGAACTTGAAATATTTTATAAGTGTAGCAATTATTAAAAAAAAATCTTAGAAGCCTTTTTTTATAAAAATCGCAAAAAATAGCAAAAATCTTCAAATAAATCTATTTCCGGGTTATTCGATTTTAACCAAAATCTTGGGAGAACTTCCTAGCTTCTTTTATAGATATTACCATGGCTTTTGTTCTGACGAAATAAAATCGATAATCCCACCAAAGGCCTCATTTGCCCGAAATACACGATTTTCTAAAATTCAACACCCCTACGCGCTTAAACTAGATACTAATCGAACAAACGCATTCGCCAATTCATTTATCCCTATGACATCTAGAGACTGGAATTCTCTTCCCCCGACCGTCTTCCCAGCTACTTATAACCTTCAAACTTTCAAGACCAGCATCCACAGATACCTTCGACCTCTACCCAATCCCTAAATCTCCCCTTATCTTCACGTTACAAGGGTCCACCACGGACTTCAGAGGTTGTACCTTCTTGGTGCAACTTCTTCTTGTATCAATATCATTATAAAAAAAAAAAATAAAGCTTAAGTTTCAAATCTTAAAGTCCTACAATTCCCTTACATTTTTTTTACGACATGATTTAATTTACTGCCCTCCCATGAATCAAATCGGAATTATACCGTTGAAGAACTTAAGATATCTGATAAGCGTACCGATGATCATATCGATTTTAACCAAAATCTTGGGGTATCTCGTCTAGAATCTAGATAGCTTTTCAAATCTCAAAGCTCTTCTACTCACCGTATTTGAGATAAGGGTGTTAAATTATTATGCGCCATGAATAATATATAAATAAATTATAAATATTTATATTTGATATATATGTTCTTAGTGGTTTCTCCGCGTGGGTTTTTGAGGTTTTCTCGACGTTTCTGCTCCTCTTTTGGAGCCATTTTCAAGGGTGGCTTGTATTCAGCCTGGTTATTCAGGCTTCGTTTTAGGAGTGTTTTCAGATTGAGAGACGTTAACCCAAAGTACCGTGCTAGAGAAAAATAACCTCTCTCAACCTTCTGTTTCCTCACAACCAAAACCTCCTAAATTTCCAAACCTATCCCAATCCTGTCTTCATAATGAAGAAAATCAATCTGAAAACACTCCTAAAAACGAAGTCTGGACAACCAGGCTGAGATCACGAAAACAACCCAACCCCTCTATTGAAAATCGCTTCAAAAGAGGAGCCGAAACGTCGAGAAAACTTCAGAAACCCGAAAATCCACTAACAAGATAGAATGCATCCGCAGAAACCTCAATGAACATGATTTATATATTTTAAAAAGAACCGTGTTTGGTGGCCCTATTTTATTTAAATTGAATTGGCTAAGGGGCCAGTAAGGGGAAAATAAAAAGTTGAAATAAAAGTCAATTTCTATTTGTTACTTTGCAGACGTAATGATTTATATATATATATTTTTTTGCATCAAGCAGAGGATAACCTTAGTGATTTATTTTTACTTTAACATTTATATTCTCTATGTAATTATATAGAATATAATGTAAAGTATTGTAATCGCCTCCTTGGATCCTGACACTTTGAGATCTTCTATCTCCAGAATGAAAAAAGGTAATTTCACTTTGTGACTTCTAAATAGAAGAATCGATGCCCTTAATAATTTTGAACTAGATTTAGGACATAAAATCGGATATTGTGGTCCCCAGAGGCCAAAAAGTGACCAATAATCCATTGTGTGTATAATTATTAAATGAAAATACTTGGTATTTTTATCTAATAATTTTAAAAAATGTTTCACTAAGTACCAACAACAAATTCCTTAAAAACCATTGTATGTATGTATGTATGTACCCCCTGCGTTTCGTAGCCATAAGTCTCAGAGCTACAAAATTCGAAACTTAAGCCCGATATAGGCTAGAAGGAGAACATCAAGCTTTTGGTTGAAATCGGAACACCGAAATTGGACATTTAAATGAAAGATTTGATTTTCTCAAAAACGTTTCTAATGTTTTTTTTTTTAATTGGTGTACTTTTGTGGTTTGTCATGAGTTGTTAGTCGTGTATAAATTTTAATCCGATTGAAATAAAGGAAGGGGGCTTAAATTAGGAGTGTCGCGATGATTTCAAACAAATAAGAATATGAAAGTCGTGTGGTGACCACAACAGCTTTCAATGGAATAACCCTCAATGTTTTAGAAGCTTTACTTTTAAATTTAATATTCACCCATTCACATCTAAGCCCACTGTTTTGACCTAATAGAATTTTTCATGTTCAACAAAAACTCTTTTGTTGTGATGATTGTTTGATTTATTCACCCTCTTTTTTCTGATCCAAGATTGCCAATCCACATATAAGAGTAATTTCATAGCAAGAGATTATTATTACGTCAAAAAACACGTCTAAAAAACCTGACAGGGTTATAGTTTGGCCCTCTCGCTCTGTTCTGCTGCTGCTTACATGAGCCCGATATAAATAGATAATTGAAAAAGGCAGCGCGTGTCAATAAAGCCTTTTTTTCGGACTCTCGCGTCGTGCATTGTGTTTGAAAAATCACTACAAAAAAAGTACTCTTGATAGAATAATAAATAATTTATTAAAAGAGTAGAAGGATTGTCTTGGATTGTGAAGATTCGCTATTGTGTGCATGAAGAGGGAAGTTTCTGAAAGGGAGGGCGTGTGTCAAGGGCGCGAAAGGGTCGAGTGGATGCTCATCAAGTGTAGTCTAGTGTAGGGTCACCCCTCCAGTTGCAGGTCTTCTGGCTGACACCCATCTCTCTTATGGTAAGGGGCTGAACAACACGTACAACGTTTTAATCAGATCATATAGCCCACTCACTGTGTTCAGCATAATTATTATACTCTATTCTCGGCCTTAGTCTTAGTTAGGATGAAGAGAGAGTGATGATTCTTAAGGAGAAATCAATGAGGGTGGCCTCTGATTGATGCAAATAAACATATAGGTACATGTAGTATTGTAGATAGTACCTGGAGCACCGAGCGATGCTCGGTAACTTTTTGCTTCAGTCAAAAGCTGTATATTTATATTATTTTTAATTTAAAATTCAGGTAAAAAGGTAAAACTTTAAAAACCGAGGAGATAGAACACTGGACTGGTTAATTGGGCATCTTCCCGAAAACAATTAAAAAAAAAAAAAAATTAAAATTTCCTAATTTTAACATACTATATATATTTGTCTAGATTAATTTGCCGCAACGCTGACGTAATGCTGTCGAGAGAGAGCGCCATCTGTATATTTGAAAATTGAAAATAAAGTTCTATGTGTGTGTGGGGGGAGGCGTCTCTGCCCGCCCCCCCCCGCATGGACAATTCGGTCGCGACACACTTTCGAGATAAAAAGTAGATCTTATATAGATCGGCCACCTTCTATACATTCTCCCCCCCCCCCATAAAAAAATCCTGGATCCGCCCTTGACATAGACTATTTGTATTTAGTTACTTAAAAAAAGAGTAATTTAAGTTGATAATGTTTCAATTTATTTTCTAAATTGAATTAAGAAGGAAAACAGGGGCAGATCTATCTGTGCTTAGCCGCCGCATTTATTTGAGCTACAATTTTCTACGATTTGTAATCCATTTAAGTTTGAAACCCCAAGCGACTTCACAAACAATCCTCCACTCCTAGACAAACGAATCAGCTAACGTTCCTCCTCTCCTTAACGAGAGAGTTAAACTCAAGAAAACAAAATCGGACAAATAAACTTTCAATTTTAATTGCAAACGATTAAAACTTTCCCTCTCGTTGGATATATCTACTAGTTACTTTCGCCACATTTTGATGGTTATCTATCTAGACTTTGGAAATAAAAAATATTTTCAAAATTAGCCCCGGGTCAATGAATAAAAACATATAAGAAAGAAATAGTTTGTAACTTGGATTAAGTTTTAGGATAAATCGATAGTTTTGTTTTAATCACGGGTAACCCTCCAATAATACGCAGTATATAGGCTCCTAAAAAATGTCGTGTTGTGTTAAACCGTGTTATATCAGAAGCAAAAAATACTATTTCCATTTAATGCGACCTTAATTTAATAAAGTTCTTCCTCTTTAGTGCTTAAAATGATGATTAAGACGCACAATAAATTTCTGGGGGAGGGCTGAAAATTACCGGAAAATTATAATTATATGCTAAAAATAAAAAGGGGCAAGTTTTATAACTTGAAAACAACGTGTTAAACAAAAACCGTGTCATCTAGTTTTGTCTAAGTACAGTGTTGTAAAAAGGTTTACGCAATTTTTTATCGTGTTAGAGCGAAACCGTGTTGTAAAATGCCCTGATGGAGAGCTACTTGTAATTGGTCCATATATAATTTTTAAGGAACTTGGTGTCGGTTCTAGGTGAAACATTTCAAATAACAGCTAATTAAAAATACTTATGTGAAACCTACCAAGTGTTTTTAATTAACTCTTAATAGTCCAAGAGCTGGTGACACATTTTTGAGTACGGATTTGACCCAACTAGAAATAATGCGTAATAGTACCGTCATGCTATTTTTTTGCATGTTGTAAAAATACACTTTGGGTGGTCTGGTTCCACGTCCCACCACTCAAATGGTCTGGAGTGAATATATTATGTTTATAATTGACTATAAATTATAATTTTTATAATTTCATTGTGGGTCAAAAATATTTTTTAACACATATGTATTTTTTACCGCACTTCCACCATGCGCAGTACCTGGTCCACCTGCATAGACCAGCCAGACTGGCCATTCCTTGTACAACTATCATAGACGGTACTATTACGCATTATTTCTAGTTGGGTCAAATCCGTACTCAAAAATGTGTCACCAGCTCTTGGACTATAATGTTCATATAATATGTATACTGACTTATTTTATTTTTTAAATAAAAATTTGTTAGTACTTACTTATTTAATTTCTTGGACAATTTTTTTTTAGAAGTGGTTCTAGAATTTGGAAAATGTCAAGTAAATCTTTTCATAAATTTTTATTATCTATACATAAATTGTTTTCTCTATGTAGTCAAGTCAATTTTTTTTTTTTTTTTTATGATATTGATGTGAGAAGTAGATACACCAGAAGGTCCATCCCCTAAAGGCCTGTATGGGCTGGCCCCTCCATCGTGAAAAGAACAGAGTAGAAGGAAAAGAAGCCGGGATCACGAGCCAAATCTTAGAAAGTTAGATATAGTCTAATTTACTAAGTTTTTAGGGGCTTCGAGCAGTGGTAAATTCTCCGCGCGATAAATTAGGTTAAATTTATCTCCCACTTAATTTTTATTACCAGACCCTATACTTACAGAAAAAATGTCTGGGTATAGACGGGAATCGAACCCGAGACCTCCGGGCTGCCAGCCAGTTATGCTGACCATTACACCAGGTAGGCGGACAGTTGTGGGGAAAGTTTTGGGGTAGTTCTGATTTTTTACATATATATGTTTTTTGGGGCGCTGAATCCAAATCTGAGGTCTCACGCCAAAATTTAGTGACGTAATATTGTAAAAATGCATAAAAGGTGAAAATTTTCATTTTTTTGGCGATTTTTCGTTTATAACTAGAAAACTATCAACTTTTCGTAAATAACCATTCTATTCCAAATAAAAGTAAATAAAATTTTCAACAAATATTATTATTTAGGGTTTTTTCTCCGACCAACCGTTCGGGCTCAAGCGCAAAATCCAAGATTTCGATCTCGGCAGCCCCCTCGGATTACCCAAAAACTCGCACTTTTTTCGATATTTTCCCATTTTGACCATGAAGAAGCACATTTTAGACAAAGACCAGTCTATACATTTTTAAACTAGATTAAATTTGCTACAATTCAAAAAACATTTAATCTTAATTTGATAAATGGTAATCCGTACCGCAATGAGGTTGAAGTTTTGAAAAACTGCAATTTTTTTGCAAATAATCGCAATTTTTTCCTTCATAAAAATTAAAAACCACTCATCCTAGAAAATTTATTCCTATCTCATTTTCGAGGAAATTTATGTTGACTTGAACGTTTATTTGTACAACTTATTTGTTAAACTTTTTTTTTTTGTTTCGTGCTATAGCAACAAAACGAATTTTTCTATATCCAATCGGTTTTCAAACCCATGATAAATAAGAGGTTAAAATATTTCTAATTAAAAGACTCATTTTGAAGGTAAAGTTTTCGAAACTATAGTCTCAAAGAAAGAAATTATATTTAAGTACCTAAAATTATTTATGGTATAATTGACTCGTATATACTATATATATTTATCTAGATTAATTTGTAACAACGCTTAGAGAAATTTCTCTAAAAAAATTACCCTCTTGCCTAGAATCGAACCGACGAACTCTTGAACTATGGTCATCAGCTCTAACCACTAGACCAATGTCACATTAATATTTATATCTTGATTTCTTTTACTAAAACTATATATTTTTGATTTAGACTTTGTGTCTAGATAATATTGTATTCATTTGAACTCGAATGAAAATGAAAAAACACCAATAGATTTTAAATTAAGAAACATTAAATATATATTAATTAACGAGGCAAATTTGAAATATAATTCTCAGCTCGGATTTTAAACTGATGGCTCCAATCGATTTTCATTAACCAGGCAAATTTGAAATATATATATTCGAATTTTGAAATGAAAGACTCAATTCATTTTAAATTAAGAAACATTAAATATATTGATAATTGTTCCTCCCCCCCCTCGCCACTCAAAAATTAAAGATGCAGAAACTTTTAAGAGACGATGTATTTTCGGTAGTTTACGGGTATACATTTGGAGTGTGGTTTTTTAAGAGGAATAAAATTTTTGGACCGAGACGCTGCCCGCCAGGGCACCAGCCCGGAGGGCCGAGCTTCGAGGGCGTGCCGAAGCGCACACGCAAAGCTCGTATGTATATGTTTATTTTCATCAAGCGAGAGGACAACCTCATTAATTTCCTTTTTTATGAAAAAATAATTTAAAATTTGTCCTCCTTCAATGAAAATGATTATAAAGAAATATCACTAGAATCGTATTAAGAGCCTTTTTAACTGCTCTGAGGATTAAAAAAAAAATAGAAAAACGTTGTTCTAAATTAATTTAAGCTCTATATATAATTATATACTATTATTTTAGTAGAATTGCAAAGACTCTATACAACGCCTTTATTTATTTTTTATAATTTTTTTAATGTCGCTGAGTGCTTCTCGGTGGATTTTTCATCCCCTTTGAAAAGAAACGTCCCTTCTCTCTTTCTCTGAAGCTTTTTCTTCTTTTCTCTCTTTGTATTTCAATTAATTTCTCTTTTTTTTTTTTTTACTCTCAGTTATATTTTTCCATTGACCTCCTGGGAAGCAAGCTTAGCCTCTAACTTTATGAGATGCTTGTGGCTTTTTTTTAAATATTATTTGTCTCTTTTTTTAACTGCATCCCCTTCTTATTATAGATATGTATATATATCTATATAACATAAGCCATATCATGAAATTAGTTTGTGTTTGTTTTTACTACTGACTGGTAAACGAGATTTCAGTGGATGTTATTGGAGTAGACATCAAAAGATGCTGGAAATGAGATCGAACAATTCATTAGCAATGAGGTTCTCTTTCTCTGTCCTTTAACACTAGAACGCCCGAAGCCGTCAATTTGACGGTTTTCACATTTCATTTTCTCTTTCATTTCGTTACTATTTAAGTTAGAACTTTGAAACTCGCTGACTTTTAATCATTTTTGAATAGCTTTAATAAAAAAATTAGCACCATATGAATTTTTATTTAGGAGAACATTATGGATTTACCAAGAACGCCCAAAAGCCGTCAATTTGACGGTAACACTTTACCCCCAAATTTTATATTTTAAATTAATTTTTCTGATGACGTGGTTTTGGTGTCGGACAGCGAGCAAAATCTGCAAACTCTCTTGTCTCAATTCGATCAAATTGCAGAAAAATTAAATATGGAAATATCCATTGAAAAAACAAAATGTATTGTGATAGCGAAAGAACACCTTAACTGTGAAATTAAACTTACAGATACAACAATAGATCAAGTTGAAAAATTTAACTATTTGGGAGCCGAGATTTCGGCGCACAGAGATCTCAGCCAAGAGGTTAAAACCCAAGTAACAAAAGGAGCTAGGATAGCTGGATGTCTATATGGTTTGGTCTGGAAAAACAAATATATGTCAGCAAAAAGCAAAGTACGAATTTATAAGACCTGCGTACGTCCAGTGTTGACATATGCAGCAGAAACCAGAGCATCAACAATTACCACCCAACAACTACTCCGAACAACAGAGATGAGAATAATAAGGGCTATACACGGGAAAACATTAAGGGATAGAATCCGCAGCAATGATCTAAGGGAACTAAGCGGAATCCAGGATATAGTGGAATGGATCGATGTGAGAAAGAGAGGATGGGGGGAACATGTGGAACGAATGACGGATGACCGCCTTGCAAAAATCGTGAAGGAAAATCGCCCACGTGGCACACGGAGCAGAGGGCGGCCGAAAAAAAGATGGAAGGATGTCGCAGCAAGAAACTAACGTCTTTATTCTTTTTTTCTTATTGGAAGAACAGGCGAAAGCCTATAGAGAAGATGAAGAAGAAGAAGAAGAAGAAATTAATTTTTCAACTACGAATAATTCCCATTTTTTTTTTGGAACATTTGCATCCTTTTTTACAATCTTCGTTGAAAAACTTGTGGTAAAATAAAAAAAAATTATGTTTCTTTGTATGTCACTTTTTTTTATCTTTTGATGTTTCACATTATTATTTTACAACATTTCGAGGTAACTACTGTTTTGAAATCCATATATATATATATATATATATATATATATATATATGTCGAGCCCTAGTCTTGCCATATTAATATTATAAAATTATATTTATTATTAGAAAAAATAAAAAAAATATTAAATAAAAGGAAACAGAATGATTTTATTTAGTTTGAGTGTTGAAAAATGCAAGTCGTCAAATTGACGGCATCCGGGCGTTCTAGGGGATCTGAAAGTCCGGGCGTTCTAGTGTTAAAGATGTTGAAGGGTGGAATTTGAATTTAAAATGTTTTATGGTCTAATTTAAAAATATATAGGCCATTACATACCAAATCGGACTGTTTGAAAAATAATTAGTAGAGATTGTGGTGTTGGTGCAAAAGGTGAAACATCTTTATTGTTTGAAAAAATATTTTTTGATTCGCTTGATTTCTTGACATTTTTATTTTTCCCCAATCAAGTCGATTGGTACATCAATTCACCACCCATTATTACCAGAAAATGATATATAAATTTTATTAAACCAATTATTTTACATTAATTAATGTATACATTGTATTTTTGCTTCGATTCCGGAGATTACTTCTCCACCATCGAGTGTCCTTATTCATCTTTAGTCCTTGTTTTTAATAAGAGGAAAAATCTAATTAGATAAAAAAACCTCTTTTCCGAAAATTATTTCAATTCCATTATTCCCCAATCAAGTCGATTGGTTCCATTTCATCCCTCCACCTCCATCCTTTCTACCAGAAAATGATAATAAAATTCATTTAATATATATAGAAATTCTCTAGATACGTTTGCGGGTTTTAAATGAATGTTATAAGATTTTTTTATAAAAGATTTTATTTATTTTAATTTCGATTATTTGGTCATAAGAATTGGATATTTACGTTATTTTGTCGTTGATCATATCATCAGAACTTCACCAAATTAATATGGAACCATCCCTAAGATACCATTTTTCCAATAAAAAAGAATTATCGAAATCGGTTCTTAAACAAAGAAGATAGGGCTGAACAAACCTAACAAAAAGTTAATAAAGGTCTAATACCAATGAATAAAAACGGGACCAATCGGAAGCTAGATTGAGCCCAATGCAAAAAATCTTCAAAATCGGTTCACAATTGGCGGAGATATCAGGTAACATAGACACAAAAAAAAATCAGTCGAATAGAGAACCTCCTCCTTTTTTGAAGTCGGTTAAAAAATAGAACATAAGGAATAATTTATGAGTAAATTGAATCCAATATATGAGCCGTTTATTTTGAAAGTGGCCTAAGTCCATTATTTGTTATTTTGAGATATTTGTATTTATATTTTTATAAATACATATATTTATGTATTTATTTTGACGAATTCATGAGGATTCTGTACTCCTTTGGCTATGATATTATAAATTCGAAAAGAAGTTATCTATGTCTAACTAAATTTGTCATTAACTCATTTTCTTCAAAATTGGACTTAGGCCACTTTCAAAATAAACGGCTCATATGCCTGTCTGTATATGTGGTGTGTGTTGATTTGATTAGCCAATCGTTATATCCTAACCAGGCTGGCCATTGCAATACTTCTCCATTGTATTCTATGAATATAAATGTGAAAGTAAAAATATTCATTCCTTCATCGAGATGTAACCATATTTTATTTAATTTTCCTTTTTTCTCATTTTAAAATTTGAAAAATACTTCTTATTTAGTATTCACTTCTTAAAAATAATCTATTTATAAAATTTTAAGTTACTATCTCTGGTAGTTCCTAAGAAATCGTGATGTAGCCCTAATTTTTATATTTTTTCTTGTTTCATCCCTTTAAAATTTGAATTTTTTAAAATGAGTATTCTCGTCTTAAAAGTAACTTATATACAAAATTCCAAGTTATTATCTCCACGACTTCCAGAGAAATCATAATTTAGAGGTAAAATGTATATTTTTTACTTATTTCACCCCTATTCTCTGAAATAATCTACTTTTACAATGCTTAGTACCTTCTGTTTAATAAAACTAAAGGCAGCCACCCTTAGACCGAGTGCAAGTCTTTGTTAACGATTAGTACATCCTAAAATTCCCCCTTTGAAAAAGCGTCTGTGGATCCAGCCCGCTTCATTGTCAGACTCTGATTTTTACTAGATATTTTAAGTGTTTAGTGATGCAGAAATTTTTCTAATTCTTCCCTTGTCCTGATAAATCAATCTCTTGTTATTTATTTCCGATGATTTATTACTTTAATCAATAAATAAATTCGACTTTTTGAAGTGATGTTTCGATTAAATTTTTTCGCCATCTATATTAAATAGGCAAGTTCCCATTGATGAGTCGACCGGTTTTCAATGATGCTTGAAATGAAGAAGAAGAAGTTCGAGAGAATTCACGTTCATTTAAGCTGAACTCATTAGGTTTTGATTTTTTTTTTGTTGTTGTTTTGTTGTTGTTTTTGTTGTTTTATTTTGTCAGAGGAGGGAAAACTTACTGGGTGGTTTCGATTTTTTGTTTCACTTCCCCCCCATGAGAGTGTCTGGTTACTCTTTAAGGCCCTAAAAATAATTAGAACAAAAGCGGAGGAGGCGCTCAATCGGAAGGATATTTTGGAAATGATTAAAAAAAGAAAAGGTTCGATTAAATAAAAAAATAAATCAAGACGAGTAAATAAAAAAAGGAAGCCCTAAATCTAAAAGATTTTTTATTTAGTTATTTTTTAATATAGGGTTATTGTGATACAAAATTAAAGTAAACTCGCCTAAATTTACCATTATAATCTTTTAGGGATATAAATTAATAACCAAATATCATTCACCAGATGCAAAGCCCGCCTTCGGTTTTAATTTAATTCTCTCATTTTAATAAATGTTATTTGTCATGAACTATTAGTGGGTTTTAAAATTAAAAAAAAATCACTCTGGTGTCGTCGCGCAAGCCGATTATAATAAGTATAAATGTTTATTTTCATCAATTAGAGGACAACCCCATTGATATCTTTTAAGGACGTTCCCTAATATAGCTCAGATCCAATTCGCTCTTTCCCCTACTCTCACATGCGCAGAAAGGCAAAAATATTTTCACTGCGTCGTTTCTCGGATCTGGCAACATTGAATTCTTACGGCCGCTAAAAGACAAAGAATAAAAAAAACACTTTATGAAACAGCTCAATGCGAAATTCCAGGTGAGAACAGTATAATTAGGTTGAGAGAATTAGCTAAAAATCTCAAATACACCAGATGCAGAAGTTTTTTAGATATAGAAAAATTGAGTTATTTTAGTGCGACGTTGCCAAGTCGACATCTCTCACTTGTCATGGCATGAGAGAAAAAATAAAAACCATCAAAAAATTCCTAACTTTTAATATGTTTCATATAAAACGAATACCGCTTGATACAATTTTTTTAACAGAAAAATATTTGTTATATCTTCAATTAATGATACTCAGTTTTTCAAAATAATTTCAAGAAAATTACGATTATTATTTAATGAAACAGTCGGTTTAACATCAATCGGGATAGGGTTGGGCTGTTAAATATGCAAATTTCAAAGGTCAATATTTACAAATTTAGTGCCGCAAGGACTACTGAATAAAATTTCTACGTATAAAGGACACTTATAAATATGTGTATTCAAAGTTTTAAAAGGATTTTAAGAAAATTGATTTATTAGAGAACGTCCTTATTAATTATTTATTTTAAATAAAACTTGGAAAAATCATTGAAAATTTTCATTTTTTTTTTCGCTAATCCGACAAAAGCGGGTATGTTAAAGCGATGGGTATATAAAAGTGCGAGCAAGGGTTAAGTCTCCTCTCACTAGAGGGGTGCGTTAATTAATATACAGCGGAAAAAAAATTATGTAAATTTGAATTTTCATTAAAAATTACAAATGAACATTCATTGGATGCTTGATAAATCGACAGGGGGACAAAGAGGGGGGGCGGAAATGGAGATGAGCGATGATGATGATGATGATGATGGCGATAATCATGTCTCTATAATTAAAAAATTAAAAATCAACCATTGGTATATTTATTTTTCTCTCTCTGGATGATTTTTTTTAATTTGGTGGAAATTATTTAATCAAACTTGCAAAATTTACGCAACATTACATATTATTAAGTAATAATTTTATATTATAATTATACTCTTTTAATGAAATTACTCGGTACGCCTGGGAGGCAGCGCAGGCGCCTGTTTCCCGACCGAGCGTATAGTAATGAATTAACTCAATGAATCATTTTCAAATATGATTTTTTTCTGACTGTATGTCTGGATTCAGATAACCATGATAACGAGAACAAAAATTCACAGATTTGGTGATTTTAGTTTTAGAACTTTTGTTTCAAAAATGCAGAAAACATATGGTGTGTTATAATATAGGCATAAATTAACAATTTATTTTTTATTTAATTTCATTTTTAATTAACCAGCTGTGAGGCCACTGGTATAATAAAATAATTTATATTCTCCAGAATTTTTGTTTCAAAATTTTAGATTTTAAATTATTTTTGAATTCCCCCGTATTTATAATATTTAACGCCAAAGCATGGCCAATCAAAGAGATTCGCCAATGCGTTTGACCCCGATGACTTCAAGGAACTGGAACTCTCTCCCAGCCTCCATCTGTACCAGTTGGAGGGAACGAGTATGGGAAACCCAGCTAGTCAATCAATAGCAAATATAGTGATGTAATTGAAAAGTTTTTGTTTTGCCGAGAGTAGCAGAGTTGTTGATTCACAAAGAGAAACAAAGAGGTTGTCCTCTGCTTGATGCAAATAAACATATACACATATATATCAAGATGATATATCTGTATATATATTATTTATTTGTTTGAGACTATAGTTTCGAAGACTTGGTCTTCATCATCAAGTCTTTCTTCAATTATAAAATGTTTTTCATGGATATTGAAAACTTGGTGTTCCTTCGTCACTGGAAGGCTAGGAACACCAAGTTTTCAATATCCATATGATATTGACTCCATGAAAAACATTTATAATTGAAGAAAGACTGATATGACCAAGTCTTCGAAACTATAGTCTCAAACAAATAAATAATATATATACAGATATATCATCTTGATATATATGTGTATATGTTTATTTGCATCAAGCAGAGGACTAACCTCTTTGTTTCTCTTTGTGAATATAGTGATGAACTATATCTTAAATAACATACTTTCTATTCTTCCGTTTGATGTGTTTTTCCTGAAATTATACGTAGATGATACTATCTTGGCCATACCCGAAAAAGAATGTAAAGATCTATTAAATTATTTTAATGGTTTCCATGACAAAATACAGTTCACTATGGAAAAGGAGGTTAATGAGAAATTATCTTTCCTGGATTTGATAATATGTAGAGAAAGCGATGGAAATATGAAAATAAACTGGCATTTAAAATGTAGAAATTCAGGCAGAATGTTGAATTACAATTCCAATCATCCAACAAATCAAAAATCTAGTGTGGTCCTAGGTCTATTACATAGAGCAATTGGATTAAGTCATGAAGAATTTCACAGGGAAAATTTGATAAAGGTAAGAGAGATATTAAAAATTAATAATTATCCTTCATCATTTATATCAAGATGCGTACAAAAGTTCAATGGAATTCACAATAATAAAAAAATTGATAATAATGCGAATACAATTTATTTTAAATTTCCCTATATAAAAGGATTGTCAGAAGCTATTTCGAGATGCTTTACAAGAACACATGTAAAAAAAAATAATAATTTAGAATTCCGCGGAGTAAACTCGCGAGCAAATCCACTCAACGGAATTTTTAACAAATTATAAGTAAATTTGTTTTTCTAGTATATTTATACAAATATAGAAAATTATCAAATTAATTAAATTAATCTTAAGAAATTCAAAGAGAAATTCAAAGATGTTTTTATAAAGCGAAATTTAGAGAATACTTAGCGAGACTACCGTTTTATAAGAACCATTGAGGTCCAGCTGATTCTCCATCCTGAACCAAGAGAGCGAAAAAAGATATGGTCCATCTGGATGTTACCCGGTATCAATCCGCGTATAGCCCGCATGATACCCCACCCCGGACCACCCAGAGGGACATGGCATCTCAAGTTCTTATATATTACTCTCTCGATCCAGACGCCTTTTACAAGTCTATTCTTACATAGAGAGATGATACAAATTAATTTAGAATTTAAACAAAAAATCCGTGTTGCTGAAGAAATCAAACGTCGAATATAAACGTTCAATTTGGATAAATTATTGTTTTGAAATTATTAATCTGTCTACATCAGTGTGAAACTTCAATTGAAAATATAAATCATGGACACAATTATCATCCTATATTAATCTCCTTTGAATATTCTTTTTTTTTAGAACATTCCAGTAGCTATGGCTGGATTAAAAACTACACATGGAATATGTCCACCAGAAGTAATTCGCTTTCTTCTTAGAATTCTAAATTAATTTGTATCATCTCTCTATGTAAGAATAGACTTGTAAAAGGCGTCTGGATCGAGAGACTAATATATAAGAACTTGAGATGCCATGTCCCTCTGGGTGGTCCGGGGTGGGGTATCATGCGGGCTATACGCGGATTGATACCGGGTAACATCCAGATGGACCATATCTTTTTTCGCTCTCTTGGTTCAGGATGGAGAATCAGCTGGACCTCAATGGTTCTATAAGATATATAAACGGTAGTCTCGCTAAGTATTCTCTAAATTTCGCTTTATAAAAACATCTTTGAATTTCTCTTTGAATTTCTTAAGATTAATTTAATTAACACATGTAAAACCTGCGTTCTATAATATAAAAACGGTAGGCCAATTATATACAAGATTAAAAGACAAAACACAAATAATGAAACGTTCAAAATTGGTATATCAAATAGAATGTGAAAAGGTTTACATTGGCCAGACAAAACAAAAACTGGAAAAAAGAATTTACCAACACAAAAAGGATTGTGAGATTTCGAACAAAGGTAAAGTGGGCCAAACAGCATTAGCTACGCACAGATTTGAAGAGAATCATAATTTTGATTTCGATGAAGTGACAATACTCGATTATGAACAAAACCTGTTTAAGAGAGAGCTAAGTGAAATGATATATATATATTTAAATGACTCTGTGAATTTCAGGACAGACACGAATAATTGGTTCAAATGGTTATTCCAAATATTTCGAGAGCGCTCTCAGCATCTCTTCCTCAGTGGAAACTGTGGGACCACACAATAGGCAAGTCAGTGAGTTGTTATAATTACAGGTGTCAAAAAAGTACTCACACACTCCCCCACCAATGTGCCGACTCCATCAGTTTGTACAGAACAATGATAAAAAGCTCGATCACACAACACACACATACATATATATACAAATTTAAAATGAGACAACATACGGATATACAATTATTTACATCTCTTTATAATAAAGTCCAATGAAATTTAAAAATCGAAAAATGGTCAGCACCAGAGCTGGTTTAAATTTAACTAACTAATTACTGTTAATGACCAGTCGAGGGAAGGTCAACGACCACAAAATTGTCTACGCTTTCTGGCACGCGCAATTAATTAATAAAAAAGCATAAATGTTTATTTATTTGTCATTTCAACTGACTTGCCTATTGTGTGGTCCCACAGTTTCCACTGAGGAAGAGATGCTGAGAACGCTCTCGAAATATTTGGAATAACCATTTGAAAAACAAAATAAATTACTGGAAAGAAGCAAATTCAGTTTATTTATCCTAACAATAAAAAATTAATATATCCAGTACACACCAAGCCAGCAAAATTCTTATGTATATATTATTTATTTGTTTGAGACTATAGTTTCGAAGACTTGGTCTTCATCATCAGTCTTCGAAACTATAGTCTCAAACAAATAAATAATATATATATACAGGTATATCATCTCGATATATATG
The DNA here is from genome assembly GCA_024734495.1 of Forficula auricularia. Lineage (NCBI taxonomy): Eukaryota > Metazoa > Arthropoda > Insecta > Dermaptera > Forficulidae > Forficula > Forficula auricularia. Next base: position 10,350,936 of record JALMQS010000030.1, on the reverse strand, counting down.
TGTGTATGTTTATTTGCATCAAGCAGAGGATAACCTCTTTGTTTCTCTTTGTGAATCAACAACTCTGCTACTCTCGGCAAAACAAAAACTTTTCAATTATTTTACTTCATGTTTTAGATATTTCTAAAATTATTAAACCCCCCCAACTCCCCCAAAATAGTAAATTTTATATTTCAGCTATTGATTGACTATATACCTCTATTGGGGGTTGCAAAGATAAACGGGTGACGTATTTTTTGATTAAAATGATCCAATTGAATTAATTCAATCGGCAAATTAAAGTAAAAGGGCCAAGGGCGAGTTCACATTAGTCGGTGGACGCCCTTAGGGCTGCTCCGGACAAAAGACCCTTCGCCCCCACCCCCTCTTTGACTCTTTAAGCCAGTATAGAATATATTTAAATTTTAAATACCAGATGGTAAATTACTCAGTCAGTTTTAATTCCTTTCTATTCACTTCCCGCCCTAAACCAGAATTAGTGGCTAAAAGGATCGAAGGAGGGTGGTGGGGTGAAGGGAGAGGGTAGTATAAAATTGGTAGACGAAAACAAAATATGACAGCGTAATTATCGGCTGGCGTATTTACAAAGGTTTAAATGTAATAATTACAAAACTACCAATTTTGAGAATCACAAAGGGTTAAGTTAAATGCCAACGGGTTAGGACAATTTAGAATAGAAGGTCTCTTCATTGTGACGTCAGAGCTAGAGGGGCATCGCGCTAAAATGCTATTTTCCAAAAATTATACAATTTTCTTGATATATTTAAAATATTAATAATAATAATTTTTTATTATAGGTGAATTTTATGGTGTATTTTATTATTAATATATTTTATTTTTTACTTTGAAAATCTTATAATTTAAATTTTTAATACCTCCCCTAATTTTCAAAATCTAATCAATTCTTAATCTCAATATAAAGATTCTACATGTAAAATTTCATTTTGAAATTCAGACTAGTTTTTGAGCTAGAGCGTACACAAAATTTGATAACGAAACTACTAAAGACATTTTGACAAAATAATTAATATCTCGTAAACTATAATTTTTTCGATGTTTATTCATTAGGGCTTTTTTGTAGACCACAAAGCCATGGTTTAGCCTAATTTATTTTTATCAAAATAGTTTCCGCCGTTTTTGAGATATTTCGAAAAAACTATGCAAAAAAACAACACTTTTTCCATGCACGATTACAATATTTGACCATATTCTGTATGGTAATGTAAAAATACAGAAAAATCGATTTTTATATTTAAAGTATAAGCCAGCTAACTCAGTATATAGATGAAAATTATAATTTAATTTTTAAGTAAGTTAACCAGTAAAGTTAAATAATTTATATCAATAATTTCTGACTGTTAATTGTACAGATCTAGAAATTTTGGAATAATGAATGGAATAAGGAAAAATGAAATTGAGCACCCAACAGGATTCGAACCTTTGTTTTTATTCTTTAGCCACGGAATCCCCTTACCAACTACCCTGCGGATGATCCTAAAATAATGTAATAATCAAAAAGAGTGGGGCGCAGAAACATGTACTTTTAATTAATTTTGACAAAATGCCTCACGATTTTTGATTATTACATTATTTTGAACTATTTAGAAGCGTGTTTTTTAGTTTTTTAAAATATAATTTTTTTTTTTAACCGACTTCAAAAAAGGAGGAGGTTCTCTATTCGACTGAATTTTTTTTTTGTGCCTTTGTTACCTCATATCTCCGCCAATTGTCAACCGATTTTGAAAAAAAATTGCATTGGGTTCAGTCTACCTTCCAATTGGTCACATTTTTTTTCATAGGTATTAGACCTTTTTTGTTAGGTTTGTTTAGGTCGAACTTCTTTGTTTATGAACCGATTTCGATGATTCTTTTTTATTCGAAAGGGGGTATCTTAGGGATGGTGTCATATTAATTTGGTCAAGTTCTGATGATATGATCACTATTAATAACATCACTAAAAAGAGAAAAATAAAAATAATTTTTAAGAATAAAATAAAATCGACTTCAAAAATTAAATGCAACAAATAAAATACACTAAAAGGTATAAAATAATTATTATCTTATTTAGTTACAACTAAACGACGAAATATTAACATGAAATTACTTTTTGAAGTCGGTGCCAAACATAGGTACCTTTTATGAATCGCACTCGACGGATCTTACTTAGTACGTTTGGCGGGTACGCTCGCTTATAGGTATAGTTTGTTTGGCACCGACTTCAAAAAGTAATTTCATGTTAATATTTCGTTGTAACTAAATAAGATAATTATTATTTTATACCTTTTAGTGTATTTTATTTGTTGCATTTTATTTTTTGAAGTCGGTTTTATTTTTTTCTTAAAAATTATACTATATATTTAGTCTTAATTATTTTTATAGAGAAAAGCTTGCGGAATTTAAGAGAATGAAATGTATTTATTTTTATTATTTTTATAAAATTTCATTTAAATTGAGTAGGTTAACAATTATTTTTATAGAGAAATATTTGCGGGATTTAACAGAACCAAACTCACATTGATACATAGATTAATACATACATACATACAAGTGAAGCTAATATAAGGCGTGTAAAATAACAAAATTAGGTAACTAAGCATATTAAGATACGGATTTATTTATTTGTTTTAAATAATTCAATATTTTATAAATTGAAAAATGTCATACTTTTATTTGTCCCAGCATTAAGGGGCCCACTGGTTTGATTTTGCCCTAGGGACCGTAAGAGCTCTCTCCACATGCCTGGTTAGGGCCATTTGAGTTAAAATGATTCTAAATAGAAATACAATTAAGAAAAGATAAAGGGGAATTAAAATCAAGAGCGAGAGAAGAAAGTGGTTTGGCAATTAATTCTCCACCAGCCATTTGTCTTTTGAGCAAATTCACATAGAGAGAAGGGAAAATCTTTTCTCGGGTGATTATTTATTAAAGGGTGGGGGCGGGGGTGGGTGTGTTGAGGGTGACGAGTCAACTCCCGCGATTCTTAAGGCAACGTTTCAAAATAAAGTGGAAAGAATGAGCTTCTCTCCAGAATGGCTTCAGGGGCAAAAAAAGAATAACAACGATGTGTGTGTGATATGGAGACAAACAACCACAGAGACATGGATATTAATGTTGTATTTTGAGTGAATAAATATAAAATTGAAATTGTGTTACCCTTAACCTTTAAAAATACCTATATTCTAATCTTTTTTTCATATGACGTAATCAACAAGGTTGTAATCTGGTTAAAATGCAAATAAATATATACCCTATATTAAGTAACAGTAACTGGAACACCGAGCGATGCTCGGTAATTTTTTGCTTCAGTTAAAAGCAATTTATTAATAATATTTTTCATTTTAAATTCAGATAGAACGGTCGATTTTAATTCGCAGCTAAAATAAAATAAAATTTAATTTACATTTTTTCCTACATTTCCACCCGCTATGGTCATCATCAAGATGTATCACTGGGCACAAAGTTTTAAATGTAATTACAATATATTGATAAACATGGAGGTTCTTTCTTTGACCACTTTAAATCATGAAGAAGGAGGTAGGATCCTTCGAATTGTCGGATTTTTTAAGAGAATGAAATTGATATTCAAATAAATTATTTTATAGAAAAATACCTTTAATTAATTAAAAACCAATTATTTTACATTAATGTGTTAGGGCTCTCTGAGGCTGAGTGATGTGTGGTGCTTTGTGCGCCCCCCATCAAGTCGATGGGGTCCTAACAATCTGTTGAGTGTGCAGAGTTGTAGGTTGCGTGTTCATATAGGGTGTGTGCAGGGGAGGGGCTGCTGGTTGGCATTTGGCCCCTCCAGATTCGCGTGTCCGAATCCGTTCGCTTCTCCAGTCGAATCGAGTCGCTTTAATTATAGCATGGGTGAATATATTTCACTCATGCAAAAGCGACTCAACGATCCGACTGAGTCATCTAGCGGCCGTGGCTCAAGGCTCGTCGCCATGAGCAAGAGCAGGCCGCGGGCCGCTACACCACACCCTTTGTTTCTTGTGTGATTGCCGATTACCGACTAAGTCAGCCGGGCAAGGCTCTATCCACCTAGCTGGCGGGTCAAGAGGCTGCTTGCTTTGCAATCACGTCGGGGTCACCAGTATTGTTAGGGCTCTCTGAGGCTGAGTGCTGTGTGGTGCTTTGTGCGCCCCCCATCAAGTCGATGGGGTCCTAACAAATGTATACGCTTGTATTTGATCTTCGACTCCGGAGATTACTTCTCCACCCTCGACTGTCCTTGATCATCTTTTAGTCCTTGTTTTTAATAAGAGGAAAAAACTAAATTAAATAAAAAAACCTCTTTTCCGATAATTATTCCAATTACATTCGTCCACTAATTTTTAATTAATTAAATTGACAAATTCTAATATATAATAATATTTGTAATGATCGCTTTGTGGGATTTAAAATTAAAAAAAATTAATTATTAAAATGAAATTGAATAAAAATGTGATTATACATTTTTATCGTGACAACCACATGTGAATAATTTTTTCAATTAACAAAAAACCCACAAAAAACAACTTAGATGAAGATGAGACCGTGACAGATCGAAATGTTAACCCAATATATATACAAGAATTGCTCTTTTAATATAATAAGATTACGCTCCAAAAACTACAAAGTAGAAAGAATCGTGAGCCTGTCTAAAGGGAGATAACTAATAGTTGCTGGTTGCCGATACGCAAGGCTCGCTAAAGAAATACTTGGTTATTACTCAGATCGCCCGGGAGGCAGAATAAACTTAGTAGTATAAAGCACTGTTCTGATGCTAAAACGTTTGTATTTTTAATGTGAAGAACTGATTAGATTTTGGTATCTCTAATTTCAGAACTTTTGGTTTAAAAATGCAGAAAATTAAAAAGAATAATCTGATATGTAGCCATCCACATGACTTTACTTATTTACGAACTTATAATTATTTACGAAAGACCCCCCTTCTTAATTTTGGACCTTTAATCATATCTTCTTTTAATTATTGGGTGCGTGCGAAAGTTCGTGCGGAGTTTGTCAGTAAAAGTCACACAGCGATTAGGGAAACAAAAATCTTTATTCAATCAATGATATATTCTCCATCGTTTTCTATAATCTTTTTCCAACGTTCTGGCAGCAGACAGATGCCTCGATCATAAAAACTGAGCGGTTTAGATTCGAAGAACGAAGACACGCCGTTTTTTAAGGCCTCCAAAGAGTCAAAGTTTTTTCCATTTAAATAATTTTGCAATGACCGGAACAAGTGATAGTGCGATGGTGCGATATCAGGAGAATACGGTGGATGCGTTAGGACATCCCATTTCAGGCTCTTCAGCTTGCACAGCGTCTTTTTCGAAAAGAGTGGTCTGGCGTTGTCTTGATGAAAGATGACACCCTTGCGATTTGACAAAATCGGACGTTTCTCTTTGATTTCTTGATTCAAATGGTTAATTGGCGTCAGTACTTGCCCGAATCAATCGTTTTGCCAGCAGGGAGAAGCTCAAAATAGATTATGCTCTTGCAATCCCACCAAACTTAGAGCATCACCTTCATCGTCTTCAAGGTTAAATTCTCCGCGCCGAAATTTAGCAAACCATTTTTCCACAGTTCGTTTAGCTGGTGCTTGATCCTGATAAACATCTTGAATGTTTTTCACGGCTGCGGCAACGTTTATTCCCTTCCGAAACTCGTAAAGCATAACATGCCGTAAATGAACTTTATCGATATTCATTTTTAAAGTGGATATTTATCGAAGCAGTTTCTATGAAAAAAAATGATTTTTTTTAATGAAAGCTCAAGGGGTCACTTTTCCAAGGATATATAATATGTAGGAGTAGGCATTAATGACAACACGTTACGACGCTCATAACTCCATCTATTGAAACTCCGCACGAATTTTTGCACGTACCTATTATTTTATTAAAACAACTTTCTTCAATTTTTGTTTGAATTTTTTTTTTTTTATTTTTTTTTGTTTTTGAACCCTCCTTTTTTAATCCCTACCAATTTCAAATAATGAGTCATTTTCATAATGTCGTATAGGGTGCATACTGCATTTGCGAGATTTCGTACCAATCGATCAAAGGGGCTAGGACTTATATTGATAGTTATATTTTTTGAGCCTCTCAATTTCGGCCCTCAAAAAAATAATAACTCTTTTTTTATTATAAGCTCATTTTATAGTATATTATATATTTTTCTTGGATTTTTTAGATTGAATAAAAATCTTATAATTTTAATTTTTAAACCCCTACGCCCCTTAATTTTTGGTTCAATTTCAATCAAAATCTAATCAGCTCTCTTAATCTCAATATAAAAATTCTACCTGTGAAATATCGTTTTGATATTCACACGTAGTTTTTGAGCTAGAGCGTAGAGAAAATTTGGTAACGTACTAACAGACATTTTGACAAAATAATTAATATCTTGAAAAATATCAGGTAGTTCGGAAAGTCATTTTGTTGTTTCCCAAGAGATTTGCTTCTAAAGCGTCAAGAAAATAACCCATTTTTTAAGAGAATTTGTCACTGGGGACGAGAAATGGTTTGTCTACACTCTACAATAATGTGAAACGCAAGAGATCATGGAGTAATAAAGATGAATCAGCTCAAACCAGTTCGAAAGCCGATATTCATCAAAACAAGGTGATGCTCTCTGTCTGGTGGGATTTCAAGGGAATTTTATTTTTTGAACTTTTGTCAGCCAATACCACGATTAATTCTGAAGTGTACTGACATCAACTAGACAAATTGAATGATTCACTAAAACAGAAAAGGCCAGAATTGTTCAATAGAAAAGGGATAGTGTTCCATCAGGATAACGCGCGATCTCATGCAAGTTTTGTAACTCGTCAAAAGCTTTTACAGCTTGGATGGAATGTACTACCACACCCACCATATTCCCCAGATCTGCCACCATCGAATTATTTCTTTTTCCGGTCCCTGAAAAATTTTTTAGACGGCAAAACCTTTACTTCAAATGAAGGTGTCAAAAATGCATTGGATCAGTTTTTTGCCAGAAATGATCAAATTTTTTTGAATGTGGAATAATGCCACTGCCAGAAAAATGGCAAAAGGTATTGGACCAAAATGAGGAATATATAATTTAATAAAATATTTATTCACTATAAGAAAATGGTCTTTCATTTTCACCAAAAAAAACGAAATGACTTCCGAACGATCAATATAATCTGTTCGATGTTCACTCATAAAGGCTTTTTTGTAGAGCAAAATGCCATGGTTCCGCCCAATTTTTTTAATTAAAATAATTTCAGCCGTTTTTGAGATATTTCGATAAAAAGAATAAAAAAAAAAAAAACACTTTTTTCATGCACGATTACAACATTGGCCATACTGTATGATACACTAAGGGCCGGTTGTATGTCGCAAAGTAAATGCTTTTTACCACTAACCAAGGGTAGATGGTAAATGGAGGGTTGCAGTGGGATTTCCTGTCATCTGATTGGCCATCCCAGTGCCGCCTCCATTTACCATCTACCCCTGGTTAGTTGGTAAAAAGCATTTACTTTTCGACACACAAACGGGCCTAAGACGAAACCAATGCCCTCTGAAACATTTAAGTATCGTAAATAAAACTAATAGCAAAATATTTTAAAGATTTTCTCATTTTATTTTTGTAATAAACTGTTTTTACACACTATAATTTTTTGACGAATAAAAAAATCGACTTCACAAGTGCGTTAAAAAGGAATAAGTATTTTATTTTATTTTATTCGCCGTGATATGATATAAAAATAAATTCTATTCGATAAAATTCACCTTTTATATCAATTTTGGTGCTGAATTAAAAAAAAAAATCCAACAAAAAAATTATCATATTTAGCGCACCTTTGATGTTCTTTTTTTTACTTTACCTTTAATTTATTATTTAATTATTTGTTTTCAGTGACGTAATATATATTAAATTCTAAAGTAACCTAATATAATACTCTTGTATAAGCGATCGATAATAACACTGTTTAACTGCCGCTAACTGTCGCTAATAAATTAAGTCGTGAATTTTCATCCAACTAATAACCAAGGGGCGGGATACCTTGCCTTAGCAAATTAAAATACCAAGCTCCCGCGCGTTTCTCAGTTATTTCCAACATTCCAGAAGAGGCAGACGCTTTACCAAATTCAGACAAAAAGACGGTTCTACTTGAAACTTTTAATTACTCTAAGATTAGATAGTCTGCCTAAGGGCCCCCGCAGACTGCAGACTTTTATCGGCCGATAGTTTAGTCGGGTTGGGCTGAAAGTGCGCACACCGAGCCAACTAAACAGTTTGGTTGGTGAACAGGGCGCAGACTATCCAACAGCCGGCCGACTATTCTCGAACTAGTTTGTAACTGACTGTTGAAGCGGTCGCACAATGAAAATATTGTCCAGAAAAATTATTGCTCTCATCATACTCCGGAGGAGGAAAATCAAGAAGAGATTCCGAGAGTATTGGGTGCATCCCATTCTCAGTGATAGATTAGTTAGTGGAAAATTTTACACTATGCATTCCAAATTACTTGATTACCCGAAATTTTTTTTCGCCTATTATCGAATGAGCATTACCAGCTTCAATGAACTTGTCAAGCTAATTGGACCAGCAATAGCGAAGGAGGATACAAATAGAGACAGAGAAACATACAAACATACATACAAACAGAGCGAACTGAACTATCGGCCGACTAAACAATCGTCATGTATGCGCAGGCGTGTATGCGCCAATACTGATTAAACAGTCGGCCGATAGTTGGCCGACAGATTAGTTTGAATGTAATCGGGTAGCCCATCAAACTGTTTTATCGGCCGATACTGAATCGCTGTAGTGTGCGCATATGCATTCCTCTCCATACTGATTAAGAAGCCGACCAAACTATCGGCCGATAAAAAGTCTGCAGTCTGCGGGGGCTCAATTATTATTTCTTAAAGATATTGGACATCGATATGAAAGCCAACTGGTGTGCTCACCACACGACTTTCACATAGTTTCTCCCTTATTTGAAATCATCGTCTCAATGGCCCAGAGATTATGCATAGAAATTTGGTTGAGTTTGGATTTTCATTTTTTGACCCTTCCCCCATTTCGGGGGGTTAGTTTTTGCATTTTTAGTCTTCTGGAGGCCCACAATTTGGTTGAGTTTGGTCCAGTCTGATGAGAGAGACTATTATTTCATTAGAAATATCAGCTTTCTTCGATTTTTGTTTGGAAATATTTTTAACCCCTCCCCACCTCCCCTTTTTTTGGTCACTATCAATTTCACATAGTAAGACATTTTCATAAGGTGCATATATAGTGTGCATATGTGAAATTTCGTAGAAATCGATTAAAGGGTCTAATACTTATATTGATAGTTCTTTTTTTTGAAGCCCCCCCCCCAATTTTGGTCCCAAGTAACAAAATAATAATCTTTTAGTTTTTATAGGTTTTCTTGTTTTTTTTTTAGCTTGAAAATCTTATAATTTTTAATTTGTAACCCATCCCCCCCCTTAATTTTTGTTTCTATTTTAACTAAAATTTAATCATCTCTTAATCTCAATTCAGCAAAACTACATGGGAAATTTCGTTTTGATATTCACACTAATTTTTGAGCTAGAGCGTCCATTAAAATCGGGTAATGCACGCACTAACAGCCATTTAATATCTCGTAAAAAATATAATTTTTTTCGTGTTCACTCATGAGGGCTTTTTTGTAGACCAAATTGCTATGGTTTTGCTCAATTCTTTTTAATCAAAATAGTTTCAGCTGTTTTTGTGATATTTCGAAAACACGAATAACAAAAAACACATTTTTCATGCACGATTACTATAGTTCTTGACCATACCTTATATGGTAAAGTAATAATTTAAAAATGTAAATTTTGAAGTGTACTATAAGCAAATATTAAGCTCAAAATTTGAGAAATTAGAAACTTTTATCAAAAAATTAATTTAAAAAAAAACCTTTTGATTTCTAATAAACTTTTTGAGATTGTTCCCATAAAAGAATTTGTATTTATTTTGATAAAATAAACTGATACACATAAAATTACCTTTCACGAATACCCCCTATCCTA